>JBBPLB010000406.1:0-11254 GCA_038089595.1 Bothia castanella
TACTGTAAGTGTTGCCATCAGCTGTCTTGTTACACTCAGTCTAATCTTTTGTGTCGTGATTAGATGGCATTTGCGCACCTGCTATCTTAGCCCTCGGGCTCTAGTTCTAAATCGACGTTTCTTCCTGCGTAGTTTCGAAGTCTGGCCATCCGCGAAAGACTTGGCAACCTGGGCTTTACTCAATTCTGTATTCTATCAAACAGCGTAGCTTAGTGTCCTCGTTGGCGGGGGACTCGAAATGGGTCACATTCTTGTGTGTCTTCATAGACATTGCAGCTTCTTTTTGGCAGCTTCACCATTCCTTTGCCTCGTAGTTCGTGCACTTCGTCCCGTACAACTTCGCCCGGGTGCAACCAAATGGGAGGTCGAGCGGTCTAACCGTTTTGTCAAGGTGCCTAGGATCTGGTGCAGGTTCCGAGTCATGCCAGCGCTCGATATGCCGATGGTGGTGACGATGATCGTGCTGAATACGGGTGCGGATGCCGTTTCAGTGGGGTGGTAGGTGCAGACCTTGGATTGGGCTGTTACTCTTGGGCGACCAGGATATTTGGCTAATTGATGGAATCGTGTTGACGGCGTCGCCCACCTCTTTTAGATTGTCGATTATCATTCGACGCTTCCCGTGAGATGATTTCTCCCGTGCCGTTCTCGCGGTTGACATTGAACCCTGCCGAACGGACCGCGTTCAGCCCATGCCTTGTGATGTTCTCATATCATGGTCCTTGGACATTCGCTCAAGAATGGGCACAGTTTACTTGATGGTCAATACTGTAGTTTGAACTATTTTTTTCCCGCATGCGACCAGCTAGCTGATGCATCGGGCCATTGAACGATAGAGATATCTCATGCATCCCTCCGGGCCGGACAGCTCCGGGGATGGAATGGCCCAGCCCTCTTATCACCTCGACCATGTGGATCTCTGCCTCGTGTGGTTATACCTTGACAACGTCCCTCCTGGCCCACCCTCTGCTCGACCCCGTCTTTTCCCCTCCCTCGCCGTCCGTATACGTATAGTCCTCGTCATCTCTGCGTATCTTCCCGACTTCCTGTCGAATTCTACGTCCAATCTGCCACATTCACCGCGAACGTGGCATTGTCCAGAACATTGTTTAAACGTCCATACCACACGGTTTGCCTCGACTCAGTGAGCATGCATTACCATTCCCTATTTTTCATCCTTCACTGACCTCGTTTACATGTCCTATCCTCCTTGTCCCGCCTCTCAGCCCCATCCACCACTTTCGTGCCTCGAGGTGTTATCGCCAAAGCCTTTTGAGCGCCTCACCTTTTGGCATCTATCACCCCCCGCCCCGTATCCCCTCGCCTGTCCTCCACTTTCTCTGGCGTCTTTTCTGTCCTGCATTGGTCTCGTCATATCCTCTCCATTCATTCCCCACCCCTTCCCCCAGGCTGTCATCTCACCCGCCGCTTTCTCGCCTCAGTTTGTCACCAAAGTCTTCTCAGCGCTTTGCCATCCGCGTCCCTCCGCTCTGTCTACGGTATTGCCCAACTGTATTCTGTTTTCTTTAGTGTCTTCGCTGCCCTGCACCATTTCCCCCTCATTTTCGCCGGCCAGCTCCGCCCCCTTCCCTTGCACTCAGATTGTGATCATCACAACTTTTCCCCCTTCTTCCCACCCAGCAACGTCTTCCTGTTTCACCATCTGATTACCGTGTCGTGCCGCCCATCTTCCTCCTCTTCTAGCCTCTCCTCTGCCCTGGAACACCCAGCCTCGCCTTTCTGATCTCGCATCACGTAATCTGCCTTTACTGTCTCTATACGCCTCCCGATATTCAACTTTCTGATCTCGCCTGTCCTGTTCTTTGTCCTGTTCCCTGTGGGTTACACAATTTTCATTTTGTCATCAGTCTCTTTCTAATCAGCTTTCCCCAATCAGAATCCCTCTCTTGTTTCCTCATTCTCAATTACTCGTTCCATCGCATCCTGTGCCTGCCGCATCCACGTTCTGCACTGCCTTTCAAGCCTTTCCCATCAGCTCTATCGTTCCTGCCCATTGGTCTCACTGCCTGCCCTATCTGCCTCATCTCTTGCCATCTTATTTTTTACTTCCCCATTGCCTGTCGTATCTGAAAGCCATATCCACTTCCCACCTTCACCCGCCTCGCCTCGATTGTCTGAATTCCATTCTGTCTCGTTACACCACCTTAACCTGTCCTGTCCTCGCCTTGTCACTGCCCTTAATATCACGTCATAGCCTCCCCCACTTCGTCTCGCTTGCCAGACCATCAAAGTTTCAGCTGCTTCATAACTATCTGGCCACACATTTACCCCATCTTGCCACCTCTTTGTACAACCCAAGTTCCTGTAGCTTTGCAGTCTTCATCCTGCTTTAGTGTCACCTCCTTCCTGTATTTCACCCAGGCCATACCCATTTGTCATGCCTCATTGGTTTACCCATCTGAGTTCCTCAGCTCGTCGCCAGGGTACCTGCCACTCCCAATCTTTGTCAGCTTCTTCATCCAACTCCAACTCCCAGTCCCATCCCTTCATCTCATGGCCTTCCTTGTCCCACAGTACTCCAACATTCCACAAGAATGATCATGAAATTACTTTCAAAGTCACAGGTAGCTCTTCATTAACTGACATGTTTGTGGATATTGAGTATTGGTGCAGTTTCTCAACTGATCCTATCATCCCCACTTCCTAAGGAAGATATCAGGGTCACTATGGGTATTGGTGGCATTACCAAAATGACATGTTCTGGAGGGATATCAGAGGATGGTCTGAGGGTAAGATGGAATCATCCCTTTATCTTGTGGGTACTGCACCATGTTCATGATTACAACTGCTGATTATTTTACCTCAAAGTACTGCACCTTCTTCTGCTACTGCTATAATCAATGTCTTGACTCTTCCAAAGGAGCTTACCTCAGAATGGAACAGACAACCACTAGGTAGTGAAATTGTGACAAATGTGGCCAGGTTATTGTGGGCTGGCAGTAAATGGCAATGTAGGCACCATGACCTTTCATATGTGCCAATGATTTATGTTAGACTAGGCAATGTGCCAGGGCCACACAGTGGTTGTGAAACTTTATCCATCACCAGTACAGCTGATGATGTTTCAGTAAGCCTATGTTGTAAGCAGGTTTACAAGGTATTCATTGTGTATCCTAGATCACATCAGATGGGCACAACTGTGTGTCAGCTCTCACAGCATATGGTACAAGGCTGTATGAATTCTGCAAGGAACTTATCCATTTACCTGCTATATTGATATGGGTTGAAATAGGCTGGACAGTATTGGATCTCTGTGCTGAAGGGCACCCAGACCATGCAATGGCTCTTGGAAACCTTGCAGGATCCTTGAGGAAGCACTACAATCTGCAAGGAAATGTGGTGGATCTGAACAGGGCTATTGAAATGAATGAAAAAAGGCTGGATCTTTGTCCCTTGGGCCACCCAGACCATGCAATGGCTCTTGGAAACCTTGTAGGATCCTTGCAGCAGCGCTACAATCTGCAAGGAAATGTGATGGATCTGAACAGGGCTATTGAAATGGAAGAAAAAAGGCTGGATCTTTGTCCCCTGGGCCACCCAGACCATGCAATGGCTCTTGGAAACCTTGCAGGATCCTTGCAGCAGCACTACAATCTGCAAGGAAATGTGATGGATCTGAACAGGGCTATTGAAATGGAAGAAAAATGGCTGGATCTTTGTCCCCTGGGCCACCCATCCTATGCAATGGCTCTTGGAAACCTTGCAGTATCCTTGAGGGAGCACTACAATCTGCAAGGAAATGTGATGGATCTGAACAGGGCTATTGAAATGGAAGAAAAAAGGCTGGATCTTTGTCCCCTGGGCCACCCAGACCATGCAATGGCTCTTGGAAACCTTGCAGGATCCTTGCAGCAGCACTACAATCTGCAAGGAAATGTGATGGATCTGAACAGGGCTATTGAAATGAAAGAAAAAAGGCTTGATCTTTGCCCTCTTGGCCACCCAGACCATGCAATGGCTCTTAGTAACCTTGCAGTATCCTTGAAGCACCATAATATACAGGTAAAATATATTGACCTAGAGAGGAGTTGCCCTCCTAATGTGCTATTTCATCCACCACTATAGCATGCTTTTGAAACCTATAGCCTACTGAAGGCCTGTGGTCCAGCAGTTTCAGTGCATGTTTGGAAGGCAACTCAGGCATGGATTAAGGATGCTGAAGAGTACAACCATTCATCAGTCTTGGAGGCCTACCAAACATCATTCAATACCCTGGATCATTTAATCTCTATGCAATCCTCACTGGATTCCAGACATGAGGCAATGCAGACAAGGGTCACTGACCTAGTCAGCAATGCAATTTCATGTGCTGTGAGGTATGGTGACCTCCAGATGGTAGTGGGACTTCTGGAGCATGGCCGAGGAATTCTGTGGAATCAACTAGTTCGGTTTGACATCTCTCTAGGTACATTGGAAAGTCAAAGTGACAAGGGGCATGAACTATGCAACACATTCATGCAATTGAGCACAGACCTCAGAAGGCATGTTGAAGGAAATGGAAGCCAAGGAATACGTCCATATTGGCAAATTCACGAGGAATGGAAATCCGTGGTGGATGAAATCCGGCATCAGGATGGGTTCTCACGATTCCTTTTGCCACCCCGTTTCGATGACCTCCAGCAAGCCGCAGAGTGTGGACCAGTCATCATCGTCAATGCTAGCAAGCATTCTTCCGAGGCTGTCATAGTTCTTCACACTCGATCACCTGTTCATGTGCCGCTGGATTGCTCGGCCGACGACGTCGCTCAACTATGTTCCCGTTTCTCCGAGCTCATTCGAGACCTACATGCATACGGGGAAAACAGAGAGTTTTGGCTCAGGCGATCATTGCGTGAGCTGTGGACTAACGTGGTGGAACCAATCGTATCTGTCCTCCAAAACGATGTTCAGCTCCAGTCCGGCTCACGAATCTGGTGGTGTCCGGTATCAAAGTTCACCATGCTCCCATTCCATGCCGCAGGTCCGTACAAAACGGACAAGAAGAACCTGATGGATATCTATGTCTCTTCATATGCTCCCTCTCTCTCGGCCCTCATTCGTGCGCGCGAGCGCGCTCGTTCTCAGGGGCTAGCACGCGGCGCCTGCGGAGCTGCGAAAGTGGTTTCATTTGCGGCCATCGGTCAAGCAACGCCAAGTTCAGATCTCAAATTATGCAACCTACCAGACGTGGAGCACGAAATAGAGAGGATTTGCAACGAGACGGGCATGCCTCGAGACGTGTCGTTCGAGACCGTCACTGGCGCTGCGGCCACCGTCGAGGGCACCATACAGGGCTTCAGAGACCACCGCTGGGTCCATGTTGCTTGCCATGGTTCACAGCACGCCACGAAGCCGTTCGATTCATGGTTCGCGATGGGAGACGGAAAACTCACACTGATGCGCATCATCCAAGAACGGTACACGAATTCCGAGTTCGCCTTCCTGTCCGCCTGTCATACGGCGGTGGGAGACAAATCTACTCCGGACGAGGTGCTCCACCTCGCGGCCGGGATGCAGTTTGCGGGGTTCAACGGGGTGATTGGGACGTTGTGGAGGGTGGACGATGCGGTTGCGCACGAGGTGGTCACCCGATTTTACAGGGAGATGTTCAAACAGCCGGCCATCGATTTCGAGCATGCGGCAACCGCGTTGAACAAGGTAGTGGTGGAGACGGCTGATGTGGTGCCGTTAGAGAAGCGGATCGTGTTCGTGCATATCGGCATTTGAGCAGGTCTCCTGTATGGTCCTCATATCCCTTAGTGTGTTGTGTAGATATTGTACGATATTCGTCTGTGCTATGGCTGTGATCCACTGTTGTACCGCCGAAGTAGAGCCAGTGGTGAAGCAGGAATACCGCAGGAGGAATTGGAAGCGCCGGCAATGGGGGAGAGGAAGGGCTCATCGGCAGGTACGTTGGTGTCTCCAGCATCTCAGCATGCCCCCAGAAGCTTGTTGCTGCGGTACAGTCGCGTTCTCGACCGCAATCTCAATCTGAGAGATAACCGTACGAGGAGTGACGGTGGAGGTTGCGGAAGGATTACGACCGGGGGCGGAGGAGGTGATGGTGAATATATGCGCGAGGAATATGATGAAGGAGAGTTGGGAGAACGCGGGCGATGAGAGTGGAAGGGAAGAGAGTGAGCTTGTGGGGAAAGAACCGTATCAGCCTGGCTGATATACTGTGAGTCGACGTGTACGTGCGTGAGACTCTTGAGGCGCAACGGTCAGTTCTGCAGTATGCCTCGCTGCTATTGCAGAACGACCGGGCAGGTGATGCGCCGCTTGAGCACCGCGAAATCGTAAGCACTGGTTCCACACTGGCCGGAATGACGGAACCAGCTAGCATCAATGTTACACATGGTTGCACAGACGCACCTCAGTGAGACAGTTGTTTCTCGTTCCACAAGAGCCCTGATGCGACGTTCAGGCCAAGACAATGTTCAAAACGCTCAGCATCATATCGTCGCCTCATTGAAAGCGATTGCGATTTGGAGAACTGCGTCTGCCTTGGTTCGATATCGAGAGGATGTTCTTGTCAGTGACTGTCGATGTTGAACTCGGCCTCGCTCAGCCTCCTAAAGGAAATGAAATCGGGGACGTGGCAGAACTTGAACACGAACCAGAGGAGGACGGCGAGATGATCCAATATAAGATGGTTAGAACGAGGAGGAGGCTCGGCTGTGAAAGTCAACATAGGACGAAAGCGAAATTGAAAGGAAAGCGGCTCACCAGGTATGCGAAATGGGTCAGGGGAACCGTGACAGTTTGTCTCAACGGAAATCTTTGTCGAACCCATGCCACGACTATGCGTGATTACCTAAGAAGTTTGGTTCCAGTCGTGTAACCTGAAGGTCTCCAGATCCTCTCTGAAACACGAATTTTTGTTGCAAGATCCAGTGCTTGCAGTGGGCCAACGAGGCCATGCGTGCATTCATACGATTCCGACTCGGATTTACCACCGCACAAGAGACCGTTCATGACGAATGGTGACCCAATTCCAACAAGATATTTCTTGCCTTTCTCGCTCGCCAAGGTGGGTATATGCGTTTTGTTTCCGATGCGTGGCTCTGACTTAGCCACGATGAAGATGATGGCATACTCGACAATGTTTTACGACGCGATTTGAATCCCGCATACCATCAGAGCGGATGAACAACGCATCTTGACTTCGTGCCTTTGAGCAAGTATTGCAGAGTTCGCTTCTGTCCAATGTTGGCTGGTGTTCCGCCTACCTCTCAAGCTCGGCCCCCGTCTCATTATAGTTCAAAGTTCCATCCCTCCTATCCGTCACTCTCGGTATTTGGACGGAAAAATGGGCCACCAAGCCTGCCGCTTCGAGAAGTGGACGAGGATGTGTCACTGATGCTCATAATCGGCGATACGACTCAATGAATAAATGTTGCCACCACGCCTGTTTCGCTGCAGAAATAATGACGGCGTTCTGATCGCCCCAAGGTGGATACTCACATCCTGTCATCTCTGTTGTGGCAGATTCAGTACACCGTGGTCACAGAGGCAAGCATGGATATTGGAGACGGAGATAGCCGCGTTAAAGTACGTGTTTCCACATACATCATCTTCAAAGTCTCCAGCGCACGCTCACTCATCGTCATCGAACTCTCCCTGTTGTCTGAACCTCGCATATAACCAGCATACGTAGTCCTCTGTCACGCTGCTCGGGATGACTGCCGAATTTGGCGTACTGAAGCGTTTTACAGTACACAGGGAATGTTTGACCACTCAGTAAGTCGGCGAAGTGGACTGCTCTAACACTCTAACACATAGTGTTAGTTATGAACGCGGTTTTATATGACTTCCATTTCGGTCTTGGTCCACATTCACGGCCTGGGCACCTCTTATGTTCATCACTACAGGATCTGCGCAGCGAGACTCCACATATGTACCTTATGCTGTATGGATGACTCGGACGGTGCTCACGGATGACTTCGGTTGCCCATCTGCAACATCAGGCTTGGCCTTGTCCTCTATCATCCGCTCTTCACCTCTCACTCACTCTTATTCTGCATGTTTTGTACTTACATTGTGTATGGATGTAGCCTGCATGCATGAGCAACTAATGCAAGTCTACTTCGACTATTCCGTTTGTTCCATCATTCCATTCTCTCCCACCTTTTCCCATTTCTCAATTTCACCTCACCTATTAGAAGTTGCGCAATTCGTCTTCATCATGATCAACCTTAACTAGTGATCTTCGATGCTCATCGTTCGCGTTCGGCAAGCCTGTGTGTCTGCACGACATAGACCCCACTATAGATGCGCTGAGCGCCTTGAAGGCTCCTGCGTTGCATGTTCCATTCGGCTGGGCGTCTGGCCTGAGGGGGGGATCAGAACTCTGGCGATGCACAAAATAACAAAGCCCATGTTAGGCCAAACCGGATCAGTGCCCCGCCTGTCCTGTCTCCGCCAGGGTTTGCTGAATAGCAACCAAGGCCTGTGCATGGATATCCTTGCCCGCAGCAACGACACCATAGTTCTCCCCCAAGATCCGTCCAGGTGTAACGCCGAGAAGTTGACCTCGTGAATCGGTAATGAGATTGCCACATTCCTGAACAAGCAACGACCCGGAAATATGATTCTAAGGGCGAAGAAACGAAGCGGTGGGATATATGTTCACCTGCATCGAGCTCATCCGGATCTTCTCCTGGTGTTGGTGTGCATGCGGAGGTAGCTGTCACCATCGCCTCTCGCTAGCTAGCCGTGCTTTGCTTGGCCATCCATCCGCGTCGGAGTTCGCGAAATATTTAGTAGTTCAGATACTCCATTGTTGAACTCGAGATCCGCGTGCGCAACCTCCGAGCCGACGGGATTCTAAAAGGTTGAGTGTCCCGGGTGCAACGGGAGGGACCGTCAACGGCACCGAGTGATCGCTCGAGAGCGTCATCTGCAAGCCTCCGTAAGATGGAAAGAAAGTGAGCTTGGAGAGTTCGTCAACGTACCTGTTCCACGCCTTGGCCTTTGACCGCGACGAAGATACAGCCCTTGAGGCCTTCCGAGATGATGAGGGACAGGGACAGACAGGACAAGCTAGAGGCGAGATCTGATGGGCAGAGATGAAAGGACTGGCAGAACTGGCTCAAGGGGACAGATGTGTGCAGAATGTGGGTGTGACAAGCAATGGAAGAGGCAGTTGAGAATGGATGAACCTGGCAGGCGAAAACCGGTCAGATAAGGGGTAAACGATGAAGCGAAACCTCTGCAACCTACAGGAAACAAGACAGAGTACAGTAGAAACAGACACGAGCAGCAGGTGAAGAAGGTCAGACAGCAGAAAAGGGCGGTGAGGGTGGTCTACGTGACACGACGGCGGTGGAGTAAGACTAGACGTTGCGAGGGAAGGCTATGAGAGGCGAGACACGGGCAGCACGACACGGCAATAGGGAGCGAGAGCACGAGAGGGCAGCGGATGGAAAAAATGCACACGGAAAACGCTTGGAAATGAAATGATCTAGGGAAGCGAAGGGGCAGGATGGTGCAGGCAGACAAGTTGCAGGAGAAACAGGAAAACAGGCAGGGAAGGGAGGAACCTTGGCAGACGGGCAAACGGTGAAGCGCGAGAAAGTTTTGGGAACAACGACCTGTGGGCAACGCGGGTTGTTGGCAGGTTGAGGCGGGATCAATACAGAGAAAATGGGAAGAAGGATATGGAGGCAGATGTCGGGGAAAGAGCAGAGGGCAAACTGAGGACGGGGAAAGGGACTCGGATGAAGCCGAATGGAATGGGTACGGCCCGGAAGAGGACAGTACGGTGCAGACGGTGCGCTAGAGAAAACGGAAGACGGGTAGCGGGATAACGGACGCGGCAGACGGTGAATCTGAGGGGGGAGGCTTCGGCGACGCCAATCTAAGGCGAGACAAGCGTGGATGGGGCTAAACGTAGAGAATAAGCTGACAAAGATGAAAATGAGATCAACAAAGAATGGAGAACATAGAACAGTAATACATTACTCACAGAACAAAGATGTTTGTACGATTCAGCCGATAGTCGAAATCCTCGATGATAGTGCGATCGCGGCACGGTATTGCGCTTTAAACGACCTGAAAAGAAAACTGAAAGTCGACAGATACGCAGAGATAACTCGGATAGGGTCGCGATAGATGCTAACTTAGAGCTAAGACGAATGTCGAGGGATCGAGCAGAGTGCGAGGTTGGAGGTAAAAAGGACGGCGTCAAAGGGTATGGCCTCGTGGACCAGGCGATAAAGGCCCTCGGTGATATTCAGACCGGCAAGTAACATGGGTCGGCCGTCCGTCCGATAAATGCTGCTAAATACCACTAGCACAGCATGTACCGACTAACCGACTAGCAGCATCCCAGACGAGCACCCAACACGCGCCTCTGTATACCACAGTATATGCGAAATCAGGTCGACAAGGTCCATCATGTACGGATTGATACGAGAACAACATAAGCCATGGGTTAAGGACGACCTGTCCCGTAGTTCACCGTTAGTGTCAGCGTCACGCACAAAACGAAATTAATTCACAGGAGAGAGTAAATGACATCCCAACGACGATCCTGAGAAAAGAATAATCGTCAGGACAGTCGAGACATGGATCCCAAACCAAACGACGTACACAAGTGGAAACGCCACCGCCCAATCAAAAACCTCCACCTGCCACCCAACCGGGACTACGTTCGCACTCGCATTCAGTACGACCATCGCTGCCGCCATCAAGACGCTCAACACAAGCGCCACTCAGAACCACTGCCAGATCTGACTTCGAGGAAGAAATTCGAGCGTTCACCTTCCTTTCTCGTCGCACCCCCGATGACGTTGTACGAAAGAGGTGGGCGAGGAGGGCTTGGGAGAGGTGGATGCTGAGGCTGCCAAAGAAGCTACATCGCATCGTCAAAAGAGAAAGCGGCAGAGGGGACGATAGAGCGTACAAAATCGGAACCCATTTCAGATTCTTCGTCAACGAATCTATCGAGCTACGATACCCGATCCAGCACTCGAACAGCGTAAAGCCGAGATTGCCCAGTCCGGGGAAGACAACCGTGCAAAAAGCAACCGTCGATTTGGAACTGGAATACGAAGATGAGGTGGTTGACGAGGGACAAGATAGCGGCGCCGGTGATCCCATCCAATCATCACGTCAGGAATGGTTTGAGTTCAGGGTTGGCGATAGTATCACTCACAGTATGAAAACATATCTGGGCGTTCGTGTTAGACAGTATAACGAAATGAAAGCAGATACAACCCATCATAGCAAACTTGTAATGCACAGGCGT
>JBBPLB010000408.1:0-11226 GCA_038089595.1 Bothia castanella
AAGGCCGTTGTGACTGAAAAGGAGCCCGCCAACGCATCACCTGCGTCCAAGTCCAAGTCGTCGTGGAGCTGGAGTTGGCGTGTGACGGCCAAGTCTGTTGAATCGCCGCCTTCAGATACCGAGAAAGGCGGACCGGCGCAAAAAGAACCACGCCCTGTTCGTCTTTATGCTCCATTTTATTGTGGGCTTGCGGTCGCTCTGTCAATTTGTAGGGGTTTTTTTGGTGCTTTTTTTCGTCTTTCTCGACTCATTTATTTTCCAGTCTTTGTAGGAAGTGGCCTTGCTGTCTTGCTCGCAGAATGGGTGTTGGACAGCAATTACGTTCGGTTTTCTTTGCTGGTCACGGGTCCGTTTTTATTCTGCGTCGCATTGGTACGTTGTTCGGTTTCGAGGTACAAGACGCGCGCTGAACCGAATCTAGTTTTTCTCCCTTCAATTGGTCGGAAATCTGTCTCTGGTGTACGTTGTCCTGCTCACCTAGTTCATTGTCTCTAACGTTATCGCAGGCTCGGACCCGTAACACAGTATCATGAAAACTCGAGGTATTACTCTGCCATCCGCCCCAAGCCAAATAGGGAGGTGGACGATGCGTTGCCGCACATCACTATCGAACTACCGGTGTTCAAGGAAAGCTTGACCGAGACCATGTACGTTCCGAACCATTTTCTCATACGTTTTCGACATCTGACGATAGGACAGAGCGCCCTCGGTGATTTCCCTCAAGAAAGCAATGCAGACGTATGCTCGCCAAGGTGGCACATCATCCATTTTCGTCCACGAGGACGGTATGCAAGTCATCAGCGAGGAACAGCGCCAAGAATGCATCGCATTCTACGCCAACCACAATATCGGTTGGGTGGCCCGTCCAAAACAGGAGAGCTCTCCCGACGGATTCAAGCGTGCCTGACGGTTCAAAAAGGCGTCGAACATGAATTACGGCCTCGCGCTCAGCATGAAGATGGAGAAACACTTGAAGGCGCTCGAGGAAGCCGTCGTGCGGGGCGAGTTGGAGGACGAGGGCGAAAGTCTGGAGGACAAGGCGCTTGAGATGGCGGTGGAGGAGACGTACGAGGAGAGTGGGCGCAAGTGGCGTCCGTGGGCTGCGAATGGCAAGTCGATACGGGTTGGGGAGCTCATTTTGATCGTCGATTCCGATACGATCGTACCAGAGGTGAGTGGCTGCGTTCCTACGTAATGTATCCTTGACCGTCGCTAATGTGGGGAGTAGGACTGTTTAAGGGATGCTGCCCAGGAACTTGCAGAGTGTCCAGAGGTGGCCATCATCCAACATGAATCAGGTCTGTTTTCCTCTGTCTTCTACGCGTTCCGATACTAACGTCGCATTCGCAAAGACGTCATGCAAGTCGCGAAGCACTACTTTGAGAATGGGATAGCCCACTTTACTCGCCGGATCAACAAATGTATCTCGATTGGCTGTGCAAACGGCGAGGTGGCCCCATTCGTAGGCCACAATGCGTTCCTTCGGTGGTCTGCGTTGCAGGACGCGGCATTTATCGATCCGGCAGATGGAAAGCAGAAGATTTGGTCCGAGTCGAACATGTCGGAAGATTTTGACATGGGGCTTCATCTTTAGGTGATTCGTTTCACGAGTTTCTTCTTTTTTGTGCTGACTTGGGATTGATAGCTCAAGGGGTGCATCATTCGTTGGGCGTCGTATTCGAAAGGCGGGTTCAAGGAAGGTGTATTGCTGACTGTCGACGACGAGCTGAATCGCTGGCAAAAGTACGCATACGGCGCGTGCTTTCGGGCCCAACTAACAGCGTCCTGGTGCTTAACTTTTGCATTAGGCTGCAACGAGCTGATCTTTAATCCCTTGATGGAGTGGTGGAAAAAGGGCCCTATTGCGAAACAGCTCCGCATCTTTGTCTGGTCCGGCGTGCCTGTGCATTACAAGTTTGCTATGATGGCTTGTGAGTTGTTTCCGTTTGCCCTGCGTTGCCTTGGCTAACGCGAAGGCCCCAGACATGCTTTCATATTGTAAGTAATACTATCAATAACTTTCATAATATATTTTGACCCTAACGCCATGATTAGACGGAATCGCCACTGCTGCCATCCTATCCTTCGTCAACCATATCATCCTTGGGTTCCAGTTCCAAATCGACGGCCTCTTTTTGCACAGTTTCGAGGTCTGGCTCGCTTGCACACTGATCTTTCTGGGACTTGGAAACCTCGGCTTCACGCTGCTCGAGTGTCGAATCGGCGAGCGTAGCCTGATTGATTCGTTGGCAGAGAACTTGAAATGGGTTCCGTTCTTGTGCGTCCCATTCTCTCCGCCGCCGTTTTCTCATCTTACATGACTCGTTGCAGTTTCTTCTCCTTTGGTGGTCTCAGCATTCGCCTCTCCTAAGCCCTCCTCGCCCACCTCTTTTCGTACAACATCACCTGGGGCGCGACGAAAAAGGAAGTCGAACGGTCTAATTTCTTCCTCGAAGTGCCTAAGATCTGGCGGCGGTTCAGGGTGGCGCTCATCCTGAGCGTCTTGATGGTGGCGGCGATGGTCGTGTTGAGTACGAGTGCGAACGTGGTCCCTGCCGGGTGGCAGGTGGACAGTTTGGATTGGGCGGTGGTGTTTCCACTTGCGTACGTTTTTGTTTGGGGGTCGTTGTCTGGGCTGTATCGTTGACGATGGTGTCGTTTACTAGGGTCGTCGTCGGGTGTCATTTACTCTTTCCTGTAAGTCGGCTTCATATTCCGCGTGACGCCGACGCTAACGGTGAACTGCTGGACAGGTCATCCTTAACCCATGGCTTATGATACTCTCGTATTAATTCGTACACGATGGACCTAGATATGACCTCGTGTGCACTGTCGAATATACTGTAGTATCTATTTTTTTCTCCCGTCCTGGGACGTCTCTGGGATCCCGGTAGTTGGTATATAGTCGAGCGGTTTATGTTTTCTCCATGGTATGGTATTTGGTGATGTTTCGGACTCGTCGGACGATAGACGGCCCACCCGGCCCGAGTAGCTCTGAGCCTCTTATCCCTCGGCCACGAGGCTGGCTCAGCGTGAGTTTGCGCCTCGTGTCGAGGCTATACCCCTTGACGCCGTCCTCCTCGCTTCCTAATTCGTGCTCTGCTCACTCCCCCGACGTTCGTCTTAGCCTGTGAAGCGACCTTATCCACGTATCTGTCGACGTTCAGTATACTTTCTAGGTCGTTTTCAGCGCGATTCATCGCGATCGCGCTATCGTGCAGGATCTTCTCTGTCGCGCACATCGCAAATTTTTTCCGCCCTGTGAGTAACATATTGCCATTCTCCAATCTCCACTGTTTGTTCATCTCATTTAGATCTGTCTTTCTCGTCTTATACTTTGCGTTTAACCGCATACATTGTTTAAATTTCGGTCCTCGAAGTCGTTCTCCCCACAGGTTCACTGTCTGTCGCGCTCTGCGCCCGCTCAACGTATCCCATTGCCCGTCTTCCGTCTTCCTCAGCGTTCCGTCTGCTCTGCCGCTCCTCGACTCACCCGCTTCGTTCAACCTCGTCCGAGTTGTTTTTCCCGTCATCAAGTTCCCATCCCGCCGTCTACTTTTGCCTCAACATCTGCCTCCGTATCCCCCTTCCCACCTTTGAATTCTCTGGCGCTCTGGTTGTTCGTACTGATCCCGACCCATCCTGCCAACAAGCCGCCTTCTCTGTAGGTCGTCCGATCGACCCCCAAGCCTTTCTCGTGCTTCACCGTCTGCCCTTCTGCCACGGTTCCCCTCTTTTCTGCCTGTTTTCCGATTTCTCTAGCAGCTCGCCTGTCGCATCGCTCTCGTGCCATTCTGCCCCGCTGCTTCCCTTGATTATTTCGTTTCCAAGCGTTTCCCGTGCCCATTTCCCCCCATCTGCCGCCCTCTCGTGCTCTCGCTCCCTATCGTTGTGTTGTGCTGCCCACATTTCGCCGCTCGTAGCCTTCCCTGCCTCGCGACATCTAGTCTTGCTCCACCACCCTCGTGTCACGTAGACCACCCTTACCGCCCTCTTCCGCTGTCTGATTTTCACTGCCCGCTGATTGTGTCTATCTCTGCCGTGCCCTGCCTTCCGTCCAGTAGGTTACACAACTTCGCATCATCGTTCACGCCTTATCTGACCTACTTTTGCCTGCCAGGTTCATCCAATCCCAACTGCCTCCTCCGGTGCCTGTCACATCCACATTCTGCACACATCCGTCCTGTTGACCCTATTTTGCCAGTTCTTTTATCTCCGCCAATTAGATCTCGTCTCAAGCTTGCCCTGTCTGCGCCTGTCTCACATCATTCCGCCATTTCCATTTCCACATTGTTGTCTCAATACCTCATCCACTTTACATTCCATCTCGCCTTCCCACCTCAGCTTGTCCTGTCCCTGCTCAATTATTGTCCAAGTCATATTGCAATCTAGTCCCCTGTTGCCTGCCTACCCACCTGACTCCCAGCTGCTTTCATTCCATTGTTCCTCACCACACCTTCATCAAATCTCTCCAACCTCAGTCCTGTGCATCCTGGTTTCTGCCAGCTATTCACCAAAGTTCCCCCCAATCCTCATATCTGTTCAGCTTCTCATTCCATCACTGGTATACCCACCACAACCTATCTCCAGGCTCTCAGTTCCATCACACCCCTTCTTGATATCACTCTGTTCCAATGAGTCAAAGTAACTCTGACAATACTACTTTCACACTTACAGGTAGATACTCATTAGCTGGCATGGTTGTAAACACTCAATGTTTTTTATAGTTTCTCACCTGAACCTGTCATCCCCACTTTTCAAGCAAGATATCAGGGTCACTGTGGGTATTGGTGATATCACCAAGATAACATGCTCTGGAGAGTTATCACAGGATGGTCAGAGAATAACTTGGGACCATCCCTTCATCTTGTGAGTATTTTACCATGCCTCATCATTATGACTTCTCATTATTTCAACCCTAAAGCACTACACCACCTTCTGCTGTTGTTGTCATTGCAATTTGTACTCTTCCAGAGGAGCTCACTCCTGAATGGGACAAAGAACCACTGAGTGAGCAGATTGTCACAAATGTGGCCAGCTTGCTAGAGGCTGGGAATGAATGGAGATGTGAGTGCCATTCAACCTATAGAGGTCAAGTGTTAATATTACAATAGATAATGTGCCAAGAGTAGATGGTACACATGAAACTCTCTACATGACTTGCACAGTTGATGCCTTGGTGAGTCCTATATTACAGTTTCATTGATATGTTGTTGAGCATATACTTTAGATCATGCCAAATAGACACAACTGTGTATCATCCCTTGAGAGATATCACATGAGATTGTATGAGTTCAGTCAGGAATCTGCCAATATATCTGCTATAACCATACAAGTTGAGATAGGCTGGGCAATATTGGATGTTTGTCCTGAAGGCCATCCAGATCATGCTTTGGCTCTTGGAAACCTTGCATCATTTTTGTACATCTGCTACAATGTGCAGGGAAACATGACAGACCTCAGCAGGGCCATTGACATGCAACAAAAGAGGCTTGATCTCTGTCCTGAAGGCCATCCACATCATGCTAAGGCTCTTGGAAACCTTGCATCATCCTTGTGGGAGCAGTACAATGTACAGGGAAACATGACAGACCTCAGCAGGGCCATTGACATGGATCAAAAGAGGCTTGATCTCTGTCCTGAAGGCCATCCAGATCATGCTTTGGCTCTTGGACACCTTGCATTATCCTTGAAGGAGCACTACAATGTGTTGGGAAACATGACAGACCTCAGCAGGGCCATTGACATGGAACAAAAGTGCCTTGATCTCTGTCCTGAAGGCCATCCACATCATGCTAAGGCTCTTGGAAACCTTGCATCATCCTTGTACATCTGCTACAATGTACAGGGAAACACAACAGACCTCAGCAGGGCCATTGACATGCAACAAAAGTGGCTTGATCTCTGTCCTAAAGGCCATTTAGATCATGCTTTGGCTCTTGGAAACCTTGCATTATCCTTGAAGAAGCACTACAATGTGTTGGGAAACATGACAGACCTCAGCAGGGCCATTGACATGCAACAAAAGAGGCTTGATCTCTGTCCTGAAGGCCATCCACATCATGCTAGGGCTCTTGGAAACCTTGCATTATCCTTGTTGGAGAAGTACAATGTACAGGGAAACATGACAGACCTCAGCAGGGCCATTGACATGCAACAAAAGAGGCTTGATCTCTGTCCTGAAGACCATTTAGATCATGCTTTGGCTCTTTGGAATCTTGCAACATCCTTGCAGCACTATAATGTACAGGTAAGTGTGTTGACCTAGCCAGGAGTTGCTATTCTGACATTCCATTTCATCCACTAAAGTGTGCTTTTGATACATACCAGCTATTGAAGAACTGTGGTCCAGCAGTTTCAGTGAATATGTGGAATGCAACTCAGGCCTGGATTAGAGATGCTGAAAAGCACAGCCATCCATCAGTCTTGGAAGCCTATCAAACCTCATTTAATACCCTGGACTACTTCATCTCCACACAATCTTCAATTGACTTAAGGCATGAGGCAATGCAGACAAGGGTGGCTGATCTGGTTAGCAATGCATTCTCACATGCAGTGGAGAACAGAGACCTCCAGATGGCTGTGGAGCTTTTGGAACAAGGCAGAGGAATTCTATGGAATCAACTTGCCAGATTTGACATCTCCATGGCTGCATTAGAAAGCCAAGGTAGCAAGGGACAAGCACTGTGCAACAGATTCATCCAGTTGAGTGCAAAGCTCAGAAAACATGCTGAAGGAAGTGGAAGCCAAGGGATGGATCCGTACTGGCACACTCATGATGAATGGCAATCTGTGGTAAATGACATCCGGCGTCAGGAGGGTCTCTCACGGTTCCTGTTACCTCCGTGTTTCGAGGATCTCCAAAGGGCTGCAGAATGTGGCCCTGTGATCATCGTCAATGCAAGTAAACGCTCCTCGGAGGCTCTCATTGTTCTTCCTACTCGACCACCAGTCCACGTTCCTCTCGATTATTCACTTGACGACATCACTCAACTATGTTCGCAATTCTCCAAGATTATGCAAGACCTGCATGCATACGGAGAAAACAGAGAGTTCTGGATCAAGTGTTGGTTACGTGAGCTCTGGACGAATGTGGTGGATCCAATCATCTCTGTCCTCCAAGATGACATTCAGCTCAAGCCAGGCTCACGAATCTGGTGGTGTCCAATATCCAAATTCACCATGCTTCCGCTGCATGCTGCAGGTCCGTACAAAAAGGACAAGAAGAATTTGATGGACATTTATGTCTCTTCATATGCGCCCTCTCTCTCGGCTCTTATCCATGCGCGCGACCGTGCTCGTTCTCAGAAACTTGCATGGGAGGCCTCCAGAAATGCAGATGTAGTTTCGTTTGCAGCCGTCGGTCAGGCGAAGCCAAGTGCTGACCTGAACCTAAGTGTACTGCCAGACGTAGAGCGTGAAATACAGCGGATCGGCAACGAGACGAACATGCCCTCGGATGTATTCTTCAAGACCGTCACCAACAATGCGGCCTCCGTCGAGGGCACAATACAAGCATTCCGAGACCACCGCTGGGTCTATCTCGCCTGCCACGGCTCACAACACGCCACGAAACCGTTCGAGTCATGGTTCGCGATGGGAGACGGTGCGCTCATGCTCATGCGGATCATCCGAGAGCGCTATACGCAATCCGAGTTCGCGTTCTTGTCGGCATGTCATATGGCGGTGGGGGACAAGTCGACGCCAGACGAGGTGCTCCATCTCGTGGCTGGGATGCAGTTTGCAGGGTTCAATGGAGTGATTGGGACGTTGTGGAGGGTGGATGATGCGGTTGCGCACGAGGTGGTCACCCGATTTTACAGGGAGATGTTCAAGCAGCCGGTCATCGATTCCGAGTATGCGGCAACGGCGTTGAACAAGGTGGTGGTGGAGACGGCCGATGTGGTACCATTGGAGAAGCGGATCGTGTTTGTGCATATCGGAATTTGGGCAGGTATCAAGGATTCATGTATGGCCCTCGTATCTCTGCGTCGTACATCTAGTGTTGATTTTGTATGAGATCCTTACTTCGTTTGTACTACAATGCGTCAGGTACTGGCCTGAACTCACAATCAACGTATGCACTGTTTTTCTATCCTCTCGAAGGACTGAGAGTGTCCCATCCCCTGGGCGTACATGCCATGTAAACTACTCGAGTAAGTCCCAAATGATCATCTCGAGCGGCTCGTGCGCATGCGCTAGTGACGCGAAATGAATGAGACTGGGGAAGCCAGAAGCGGACAATACTGGCCTGAGTCAATTTGGACGAGGGTCATGCAAGGATGGCCCACGCGCATGTATCGCCCCCTCCCTCCATCTTCAACATCCGCGCCGGTCTCTGCACCCAGGACATGGCAGATCGGCTGCAACTGGACGAGTGTGTGAGCATGCACCTAGATGTATCTTGAGAAGTTGAGCGACGTCGTATGGGAGAGGAGAAAACTTTCGAGCCACGATGGTGTATGGTGATTAGGCAATAGGTGATTGGGTGAGCAAGCAGACTTCATCTTCAAGAAAAGCGAGGATACGCGATCTCCCGCGGATCCCATTGAAATGGGTCAGAAAAAGGGAGGGTATAGTAGATTTGCGCGGGATGTCTCCGTCATTCTCCAGCTTCCCTGTGTCCAGGGTGACGACAAACCCTATGGGGCAACAACGCGTGAAAGGAGCTAATGAATGCATGTAACCGTCGACTTGGCGAACATGTCAATGAGGATGGCAGGAGAGGGAACCATGCAAACGCGTGCACTTACGTAACACCCTTTTGAAGGGACCCTCTTTCACTCTGTATCCCGACGAACAAAGTTCGGTTTCAATCAAGACAAGAAGATATCGATCCTTCAAGCCACCAGGTCATCCTAATCTTACATTAGATCTTTTGGCGCTATCCTCGACTGTGACATTGACTGTGCACCATACTCGAGAAAGCCACCGTATCTGAAAGGAGCGCACCAAAATACAATCCACGTCGGGCTCAAAGCCCTCACTTCGCTGGAATTAGAGGGTGACGCCAGAGCCGGTCAAGCCACCATCTTCAGATCCTCCAGAAAGACGGACTTATGAAGAAGGAGCTGGGGCCGGTTCGCCTGTATTCTCCATGTCACTTGTGCTTGCCACTGCTTTGTCGCTTTGTAGGTTTTTTTCTCGGCTCTCGTTTCCTCAGCTCACTTCTCTTCCAATCTTTAGAGGAAGTAGGCTTGCTGTCCTGCTCACTGAATGGGAGTTCAATAATGGCTATGTTCGGTTTGCTTTGCTGGATACGGTGCCGTTTTTATTCACCATCGCATTCGTATGTTGTTCTGCTCTCACTTGCAATCCGTTTTGCTGAGTTGAAATAATTTTCTACCCTCAGTTGGTCGGAAATTTGTCGATTGTGACGTTGTGCTCGTTATTCGGGTCCACACTCGCTAATACTATCACAGGGTTTGGATCCATAGCACCGTACCACGGAACTTGAAGTATTTCTGTCATTCGCCCACGATGCCTTGCCACACATTATGATCGAACACTCGGTCTTCGAGGAGAGTTTGACAATGAACCATGTACGTCCCGGATCAATCTGTCCTACATTCCCGACATCTAATTCACATTTCAACGTGACAGGGTAGAACTTCGTCTATTTTCATTCACGGGGACGCTATACAGGTTACCAGCGCGGAACAACGGCAGGAACGCGTTGTGTTCTACGCTGACTACGAGATCGGCTGGGTCACGCACCCAAAACACGACAACTCATCTGATGGATTCAAGCGCGCAGGACGGTTCAAAAGGCGCTCAATATGAACCACTATCTCGCCCTCAGCATGAGGTTGGGGAAACGCTCGAAGGCGTTCGAGAGAGCCGCCGAACAGGGCGAGTTGGAGGAGAAGGAGTACGAGAATTTCTTGAACGTCTCCAGATCCCCATGAAGAAACC
Source organism: Bothia castanella (assembly GCA_038089595.1). Taxonomy (NCBI): domain Eukaryota; kingdom Fungi; phylum Basidiomycota; class Agaricomycetes; order Boletales; family Boletaceae; genus Bothia; species Bothia castanella. The sequence continues at coordinate 9,916 of JBBPLB010000408.1, forward strand.
GGTGACTGTCCAGACCATGCAAACACAAACACGACCCTTCCGACAATCGTTGCAGGGTCCAATGTTCGCAGTGTGCCAATGACGTCATGAGTGCATCCATACATTTCTCAGCTACCACCTTACAAGAGACTGTTCAATCCGATCCAGGATGGCAAATGATGACATCAGGGCTGGCCAGGATCTTTTCACATTGGCCATGGTGAGTATATGCGCTTTGTTGTGATTCATCTGACCTGCTTCGGACGCGCGTCCCTTGATTTAGCTACAATGAAGATGATGACCATCTCGACAATGTAGGCATAGACTCGTGAAGTCGGCGAACGGCACGCCTTTGCTGCGTGCCTTTGAGCAAGCACTGCAGAGTTCTCTTCTGCCCAATGCTCATTGGTGTTCCGCCCTACATTTTCAAGAGACAAGCTCGCCCCCCGTCTCATTGTAGTTCAGTGGCTGACCAAATCTCGAAAGCTTCGATCCCCTTCTACATGTCGTCGCCCGGTATCTAGGCGGGGAAATGGGCGACGGAGTCCACCGTTTCGAGAAGTGATCAGAGGACGCATCTCTCATGCTCATTATCTGTGATATGAAGGATGTCTTCTCGCAATGGATAAACATCGCCACCATACCTGTTTCTCAGCAGAAACAACGAGGGCAGGCATTGTGATCGCCTCCAGGTGGATACTCACATCCTGTCATCCTTGTGGCAGGTTCAGTACCCCATGGTCGCAGTGGCAAGCATGGATATTCTGGATGGAGGGGGCCGTGATGCAGTGTATGTTAATGCATACAGTGTCCTCAAATACTCCCATGCACTCTCACTCCTTCAGCGTCATCGAACTCTCCCTGGCGTCGGATCCATACATGGTATGCAACCACTCAGAATGAATGCTGAGGTTGTTGTATAGGACATTGGGAGTGCATTAACCCCTCGTTAAGTTGGCGATGAGAGTGTTCAATCCTGGGATAACATGTAGTGCTAGGTACGAACATGATGTTCTCCAAGAGGTGCATCAAGTGGGGTCCAATGGCTTGGTTCATCCCCATCTCTCTATGTTTATCACCGTAGGATCTGCACAGTGAGATCCCACGCTGTTGTTGTTCAGGAAAAGATGAATAGAATGCTAGGGGTATTCCTCAATCTTTCCTCCAGGCCCAATCTCACTATTGACTGATGGGTAGACAACTAATTGGCTTCTTCCTAGCTTGATTAGGGTAAAGGGGTTGACTGTTAATGGGTACAAGTGTGTCAATAGTCTTCTTAGTAGGTTGCACACAAGTATCACTTTGTATATTGATTACTTCCTTATACTTAGG
>JBBPLB010000409.1:0-11223 GCA_038089595.1 Bothia castanella
CCTGAGTGGCTGTACACTCAGGTGACTTGTTGGTCATGTGACAACCTCTTTGTCACTCTAATCACATGATGTGAATCTTTAGCCAATAGGGGACAGCTACATGATTAGTGTAACCTAACTAACTAAGACTACAATACATATATAGTGAATATGAATGCTCAAAGAAATATTCATATCTTTGGAACTACTAGAGGTGCTTACATAAAATTTAGTAGATGGTTACCTTATAGTATAAGCTATTTATTGAGAGAGAGAGACACTTGATTGCTACAGTGCTTGACTGTGCACAAAGTGTTTTCATGCAGGTTAGCGTTGGAAGATGGTTTCCTCCAGGACCTGAGTGAAATATGCCTCTTGTTCATCTGGGGGAGTGGACGTGTTGGATGGGGTTGGAGCTGGGGTGGATAGGGGAGGGGTGGTGGTTTCTGTGGGTACATCGTCTGTCTTCTGCTGATTCTTCCCTATTGCTGATGAGGATAAACCATAAGGTCCTGCTATAGTGGTTTTCTGGCAAGAAGATCACTTCAGGGGTTGGGAGGAGGGTGCCAACATTATAGTGGTAGGCGAGTTCAAAGTAGTGGATGGAGGTGAGGTCAAGGAGTGCCTAGGGGGAATAGGAAGAGCCTGGGGAATTACTAGGGGAGATAGCTCCCTGAGAGGGGGTTCTGTGTGATGGAGGGTATCATGAAAATAATAGCTCCAGTCGTCCATTGAAAGGGAAAGTAGGATGGGATGGAGTACGTGTCCAATGGTTGAGAATTGTAGAAGATTGATGATGTCCAACATTCCCAGGTGTTCGAGGAGGTCAAGGATAGAGGTATGGTGATATACTAGAGCATGGCCCATGGTTACAAATTGAGAATCTCTAGTACAAGAGGACTCAATCCTGGAATGAAGAATGCGAACAGAGGCGTAGGAATAGTAAGCTCGGGTTGCAAGGACAAGGGGGGTGTTTCTGGTGAACTCATTGTTACGTTCTATTCCCAAGGAGATGACCGGGTCATCTAGCAGGGAGGCAATGAGTATGCGCCTGGTATACTGAGGGAGTTGGATGGTGGTAACAGGGATGATGGGGGCATTGTTGATGAACAGGTTGGAGGTGGGCTCAGTAGGGGACTGTATGGTTTGGGGAAGGCTTTTTGCAATGAGGGTGAGGGTTTTTGGTGAGGTTGAGGGAGGTGAAAACTTCCAGGAACTTCTCCTTATATTCAGTGAGAATCTCAGGGGTGTCTTTGACGATATTTGCTTCCGGTTCCCATGTTGAATCTGCCCTGGAGTAACTCTGTTTAGTTTCAGGGCCTTTGTGTGTGAGAAGGGAATGGATTTTGTATTGTTTCTGCCCCTTGATGGTGATTGGGGGAGGTAAGGAGTGATTAGGGCCATGTTCAGCTGTTTCAGTGTAGGTAGAGAGGTTAGAAGCATGGAATATATCACAAATTGTCCAAGTGAGAGGGATTTTTAGTTGGTAAGTGATGGGAGATAAGACCTGTGTGATTTCAAAGGGTTCATGTCACTTAGGTGATAGTTTTTGTGATGAGAGGTGGAGGACTAGGTTTCGACCTTCTACCTATACCTTATCTCCAACTTTCCATGGTTTAAATTTGGAGGTAATACGTTCCCTCATGAGTCTTCTTGCTTTTTCATGTGCTTCTAAGGCTTCTCCTCTGGAATGTTCTAGGGAGGAGAGTCGAGATTGTAATGTAGGGACAAATGTTTTGCCAATTTTTGGGTAGGGATGGGGTTGATAGCCCATCATGAGAGTGAATGGAGTTTGTTGGGTGGTAGAGTGTACTGTGGAGTTATGACAGAATTCGGCGATAGGGAGTAGTTCAGACCATTTATTTAGGTTTCCATCACAGAATATTCTTAGGAAGGTTTCAATTTCCTGATTTACCTGTTCAGTTTCTCTGTCAGTTTGGGGGTGATAAGGCATGGAAAGAGCAACCTCATAATTAAGGAGTCATTCTAGTTCTCTGGCAAATATGGAGGCGAACTGAGGTCCTCTGTTGGAGATGTATTTATCATGTAGTCCAAAGTGTTTGAATACATGATCATGGAAAAGTTGGGCTACTCCTTTTGCATCGATGGTTTTTAGACAAGAGAGGAGAATTACCCCCTTAGTAAGGCCATGGTCAATCATGACCATAAGAGAGTCAAAACCCTTGGAGGGAGACAAGTCAGTGACCAAGTCAACTGAGACCTACTGGAAAGGACGAGTGCATTGCAAAGGAATTGGATGGAGGGGGGGTAGGACTGGGTGAGTATTGGGCTTATTAGCCTGGCAAGTGGCGCATCCCTTAATGTAGTTTTTGACTTGAGTGGTCAGTCTGGGCCACCAATAGTCCTGTTGGAGTTGATTGATGGTTCTAAAATGTCTCCCATGTCCAGCGGAAGAGGAATCATGAGCATGAGAAATTAGGTCCTTTCGAGTGGGTTCTGGTACATATAGGTGTCCTTTGAAATAGAGACAGCCATCAAGGTATGTCCAGTCCTCTTTGCAGGCCCTGGGGAAAAGAGAGGAGTTGGAAGTAAGGGTATCTAGTGCCTTTTTTACAAGGGGGTCATCAGGAGTTGACAATGTGATTTTGTTTGCCAATGCGGCATCAATTAGATTGATGAAAAGTTAGTTGGGCAGGAGAGTCGAGATATTGTCATTATTGGTGTTGATGTCTGAGATTTGACTTAGAGCATTGGCTGGTCCCATTTGGGGTCCAAGTAGATGTTTGAATTGCAGGTCGAAGTCCTGCAGAAAGAGAAGCCATCTGGCCTAATGTCTAGACAACTTCCTGGGTTCTTAGAAATAGGTTAGGTTCTTATGATCTGTGAGTATTGTTACTGGATGTCCCATTCCCAAGAGGTATTGCCACCAGGCATGCAATGCTCAGATGACAGCAGAGAGTTCTCTATCATAGATGTTATAGTTCTGTTCTACAGATCCGAAGGTCTGAGAGAGGTATGTACAGGGGTGAAGGGCTCTTGTAGCATCTTTTTACATTAGGACTCCTTCTGAGGTGAGAAGAGAGGTATCAGTCATTACAAAGAATGGGGTAGAGGTGTCTGGCATCTGTAGTATTGGTGCAGAGAGGAAGGAGTTCTAAAGAACTTTGAAGGAATTCTGGTGAGATGATGACCAGTTCCATATTGAGGTTTTCTTGGTGAGATCTAGTAGGGGTTGAGCAATATCAGAGAAGGAGGGAATAAATCATCAGTAGAAGTTACAAAATCCTAGAAACAAGCGAACACTCTTGACTGAGGAGGGGGGTTTCTATTCAGCGATTGCTTTCAGTTTGACAGGGTCCATAGCAATTTTGCCAGATCTAATGATTATTCCTAAGTATTCAACTTCAGATGCGTTAGATAGGCATTTAGAGAGTTTAAGGTGCAGCTTTTCTTCTCTAAACTGTTGGAGCACTCTTTTGGTGTGTTCTTGATGCTCTTCATAGTTTTCAGAGTAAATCAGGACATCATCCATATAGATGATGAGCCATCCTTCAGTGATGAGATCCTTGAAGGCATTGTTCATGTATGCCTAGAATGTGGAGGGGGAATTACACTGTTCAAAGAACATGACAGTTGGTTCATATAGTCTGAAAGAGGTGATAAAAGTGGCCTTCCACTGGTCTTCTGGTTTGATGTGGATGTTATTATATCCCCATCAGACATCAAACTTGGTGAAGTATTTGGCTTTCTTCAGTTTGTCAATGAGGTTAGAGATTAGGGGAAGGGGATAAGCATTTTTGATTGTTGCTTCATTGACATATCAGTAATCTTGACATGGGCAAAGAGATCCATCCTTTTTAGGTACAAAGAAGAAAGGGGCTGCTTGGAGCAACTTGGATGGAACTATTTTGCCTATGCAAAGATGTTCATCAATGAAGGTTCTACAGGCTTCTGTCTCCTTCAGATTCAGGGGGTAGGTTTTTCTAACTGTTGGAATGAAATCTGCTTTCAATTCAATGGTGTGATCAAAGGTTCTATGTGGTGGGAGCTCCTTAGGTTCTTCTTCAGAAAAGATGTCAGAAAAGTCAGAAAATTCTTTTGGGAGTTCAATCTTCCCTTTTTCTGATTTCTGGGCTGCTTCGGTTGAGATGGTGATTTTCTTTATAGCCAAGGATCAAAGATATCTAGTAAAGTTTTGTTTGGTCCAGAAATCTGGGTCAAGGTTAAAAGACCTCAGTAGGTATCTTTGAGGGCTTCGATCTGGGGTGAGAGAAGGAGTTTTTGATAAGGATATTTGACCAGTTGCCCAGTCTATAGAGGGATTGGCTGTTCTAAGCCAGGGGAGACCAAGGATGAGATCTTCTTTGCCTAGAGAAATGACATATGCTTTCAGTTTCTTAGTTCGTCCTTTCATGGTAATGGTGATTGGAATGAAAGAGGATATCTTTCCTGCTTGGTTACTAGTTCCATCGACATTCTGTGCATTTATGGGCTTTTCAAGTGGTTTGGTGGAGATCTGATGATTTTTCACAAGAGTTTGGTTGATAAAGTATCCAGTTGCTCCACTATCAATCAAGGCCTTTGTTTTGACAACTTTTGCTTGAGTAGAGATGAGGACAGGGATGTGAATAGATTGCACATGAGTGTTTGTCATAAATACAGGAGCAAGAACTTGAGAAGATAGTGTCAAGTCTTCTTCCCTTTCTAAAAATCCTCAATGGAGACAACTGCCACTGTCTGGTCTTCCTCCTCTTCTTCTTCTGTGAAACACGTCTGAAGAACCTTAAGGATGTCTTTTTTTGGAACATTTCACTGGGTGAGAACATTTAGGTACTCCTTCATTGAGTCCTCAGGTTCAGAAGGTTTAGATTCAGTGGAGATAACCCTGACTCTTTGTGGGTTTCTGAGAGGTCTCGATGGTAGAGAGGAGGTCGATTCTTCCTTTTTGTGGTCTCTAGCCATGTGTCCAGGTTTGCCACATACGAAGCATTTTCCCTTTTTCATGTACTCAGCTCTATCTATAGAAGAAAGACGAATGTGATCTATATCCATGGCATTGGGGTCTCAGGTGGATTTGGAATGGGAGGAGTGACTGGGGAAATACTTTTTTCCTTGGAAGAGAGTGTCAACTTGTTTGATGTGGTTATGGAAGAGGTTGGACTTTTCAATCCATTCTTTCAGGGTAGTGGGTTCCTTTTCACAAGATAGGACTTTGATGATGATATGTCTGTCCATTCCATTGATAAACCATTTGATAAGACCTCTATCGTCCTTAATTTGGGAGCGAGTGGCAAGGAGTCGGAATTGGGAGATGAATTTTTCAAATCTGTCATCATGCTGGGTTTTTCTTTGTTTTAAAGTTGAGAGGTCAGCTTGTGCTTTTGCACTGGGATCATAAGGGGTGAACACATCTCGAAAAGCTTTTTCGAACTTCTCCCAAGTAAGTTCTTTGACTGCTTCATCTTTGCCTAAGTGACTCATCTCCACAATTTTAAGGTACCATCCTTCGGAGAAGTCTTTTCCTTGTCCTTTGCTCATTTTGTTCAGGGCAGTGAGGATCTGTACAGATTTGGAATAGAGCTTTCCATTCATAAGAAAGTATGCTCCCATGGAAAGAATCCATCTGAAGGCATCTTCAGGATTTCTGGAGAAGTCTTCAGGGAGACCTGTCCTGAGTTCAACAAGTTTTTCAGACATATCTTCTTCCTCTGATTCGGATTGCTCTTCTTCCTCTGTTGGGAAAAGAGGGCTATGGGGATGATGAGGGGGTACAGGTGGTTCTGGTTCTGGTTCTGGAGAGTCGATGGATATAGGTTCTACTGTTATTCTAAGTGATGACTCATCTACAGGAACTAGTTCATAACCAGTGATCTGGTTCTGGAGACCTCAGATAGCTCTCCTAGCAAATCCTTCTGGAGGTGGTTCTTCTCTGTAACAGGGTTCTTCTTCCTCTTCTTCTGAGGAGACTGATGGTGCTCTTAATGGGTGATGTCAGGGGGTTAATGCCAGGTTGGCAGAGAAGGAGGATCTTGTGATCCTTCTGGGGTTCCTTCTTTCTGAAATGATGGGCAGCTTTACTTCTCAATGGAAGAAGCAATAAGCAAGCTAGTTCTTTTGTTACACTGAAGCATAGACTCTAGCTTATAGCGACCACTCAACAGTAGGTCAACCGACTGAGTACTGGTTACTCCTATGATCACAATGCCGGGGCACTATTCCCAGTTGTTAGAGACGGTGATGAAGGAGGGAGACTTAGTGGAGCAGGGTTCCCACTTAAGGATCAGAGTGACACTAGAATCTAGCTGGTATTGCATAGAACTAGCTTGGAGTTTACCTGAAGAAAGTTGGCCTACTTATAGTCTATAAAGGTGGCTATGTGGGAGTGGGAACTACAAGTATCATCAAAGAATAGGGATGATACGAGGAGATAGGGTCTAAGAAGAAGGTGGCAACAGTGAGAGAAAAGTATAAGACAAAAGATAAGGAATACTACCACTGAGAAAATAAAGTAAGGCTATGGAAAGGTATTGATTAGGTAGCGAGGGGTCCAAGGAGTTGGTCACAGTTTGAAATAGCATATGCTATTATAAGTGTGTGTCCATGAGAATAGTTCAGTCTGTTTATAGTAGTGAAGAAAAGAGGGGCTAGAAGAATGAAAGAAAAAGATCATAACAGCACCTTTCAACATGGTGTTTATTTGGTCTTTGTGTAGGACCTATAGCAAACTGTAGAGCATGTGCTATGCTTGGACACCATAGATATAGTTGTGAATGGCTTAGTCTGAGAGTGAGCCTGTGAGCGCTGAGATGAAGGAAGACACTAGTGCTATTCTGACAGGTACACATTCTTTCTCTGGGACATCTCTGCTGTCATAGAATATATGATACATGAGTAGGCCAGTGTCATAAGTGGCCTGAGTGCTCTCTGTCCAGCCCTGCAAGGTGATGGCATTGACTCTCTCTTGAAGCTTGAGAGTGGCTGGGAAGTCAATGAAGGGGGGTAATTCAAGGTGGGAGAGTCACCTCTCAAGGTAGTGTTGTTGTTCAGGAAAAGATGAATAGAATACTAGGGGTATTCCTCACTCTTTCCTCCAGGCTCAATCTCACTATTGACTGATGGGTAGACAACTAACCTTCAGTAGTTCAATGGTGGAATAACAAATAACAGATTATACTTAGTGAATTAGATCCCTGGTTGTTCTTCCTAGTCACAGATTATTATCTTCTAGACTGGGGTTGGCTTCTTCCTAGCTTTATTAGGGTAAAGGGGTTGACTATTAATGTGTTCAAGTGTGTCAAAGGTCTTCTTAGTAGGTTGCACATGAGTACCACTTTGTATACTGATTACTACCTTATTCTTAGGGGCTGTGGCTGTACCTGATTTATCTTAAACAGGTAATGGTATGATGTAATATCCTGGGTACACAGCTTGTTGTGTGTAACTGTTATGGTTGAGAAATAAATTCCTCAAATAAGTGTGTCAAAGTACTATTTAGTAGTCTTTGTACACTGATGTCTCTTTGTTTGTTTATTTCTACTTGACACTTGATGGCTGTGGCTGTACCTGATTTATCTTAAACAGGTAATAGTATAATGGAAGGTCCTAGATACACAGCTTGATGTGTGTATTTGCTATTGTTGAAAGATAAATTCCTCAAGTAGAACTTAGTATTTCAGGTTTTGTGTAGGAATCTCCTTCTAAATGTGTGTGGGAAAGTATCTGTAATATTTTCTTTAAGGGTCATTCTATGTGTCCTTGTGATGGTTAGTTGATACCTTATTTATTGGGTCAATGAAGATCTGATTTGTGAAAATGTATACTCAACCAATAGCTAGTGCTTTTCTGCTTAGTGGCACTGTATCAGTTAATGATGATGTAATCAGGGGATTTTTCTGCTTAGTAAGTCACCCTAATATAGTAATAGCTTTCTGCTTTAGTACTGATTACTAATTGTTTATCAATATACTTGAAGATTGTTTGGACAAGATGAAGCTTAAGTATCCTAGTAGTGTTACTACCTTAGTGGATCTTATCTTATTATCTTATCTCTGAATCTTCACCCTTATCTTATCTGCAAAATCAGTCTCCTTATATACATTTACAGAGTGGCTATGTTAGTTCAATTAGTCCATTTTCAAACTTCCATTTGAATGAGATCTGAATCTCTGGATCTAGATCTAGTTGTCATGCTTCTCAAATGAAATGAGATGGTGCCTTAATTTTAGATATGGTTACCCAGATCTGGGAAATTCCCAGGGGAATCCCTGACAAGTCTATGACAAGGTTATGACAAGGTTATGGCAATACTTTTCATTCATTTCATGAATATCAAATTCATTGACATAGCAATGGCGTAGGAATGAATGGGGAATTGGAAATGAAGGAGATTAATCATTGCCTTGATCTCCATAGTTACAAGTGATGTGATATTTCAAATTCCCAATGCAATCATTTGAAATTGATTGAATGGTCATCACATTGAGTTCTATGAAATCTAGATCTGTTCCTATTCCTGGGAGGCTGTGTAGTCCAGGCAAGACAATGATTATGTAACAAGGATCATGTGATTCTGATCACATGATCTGAAGCTCCTATCTTAGGCCAGTTTACATGATTAGTGCTAATTAACTAGCTACAGTAGTACTAAGATTCTATTAAAACGAATGTTCAATGAAAAATTCATATATCTAGAATGGCTTAGTCAAATATTATGAAACTTGGTAGAGTATTAGGTCATAGTATGGACTATTCATTGATAGTGTGGTGGTTGTGTGGTGTTGTTTACTGACTCAGCATGATATGATTTTCATACAGGTTAGCAATTCTTGACTATATAGTGGAGGTGGAGGTCAGAGGGTGATAGAGTGAGGTTTGCTGGATATGGGAGGATGGTCTTGATGTGATACATATTGCTTGCTTTCATGTTGTTGTGGATCTCCTAGTTGAGTGGGCATATAACTTGGGGAGCAAGCACAGATGTGTCAAATTGAGTCTAGATGTAGAGTGCATCACACTTGAGGTCATCAAAGTTGAGTAGGTAGTCATGGATTTCTTCAGGTATGGAGATCTGCAGGAGTAGAGACAAGGTGGGGGGATACTTACTGTAAGACAGTCTGTCAGCTGGGTTGTCTACGCTGGGAACATATTTTGTGAAGACCCAACATGAGAGGGATGCTAGGAGGGCATGTGTTCTCTTGAATGTGGCATTGGTGGGCATGTTCTGACTGCAGCCTTTTTTCCAGCCATCAACAACTCCTCGGTTGTCACAATAAACTGTGAGTGCCACATTGGATGGGTCAAATATAAACAAAGCATAGATGAGTAGCTTAAAGACTATGCTCTCTGTCCACCTGATGTCTTGTCCATTGTGTTTCCAGTATTTATGGAGCCTCCATGCACACCACTTGCTGCCAATGATGATTGCCAGGCCACAACTGGTGCTAGCATTGAAGAAAGTGTTACAATCTTTTTCTTTTCCTTTGTTTAGCCCCTCTTTTCTTCATTATTACAAATAGACTGAGTTATTCCCATGGACGCACACCTACAATAGTGTGCACTACTTCAAACTTTAATCAACCCCTTGGACCCCTCGCTACCTATTCAATACCTTTCCATAGCCTTACCATATTTTCCCATTGGTAGCATTCCTTATCTTTCACCTTATACCTTTCTCTCACTGTTGCCATCTTCTATTTGGACCTTATCTCCTTGTATCATCCCTCTTCTTTGATGATACTCATAGTTCCCATTCCCACATAGCCACCTCCATAGACTATAAGTAGACTGACTCTCCTCATGTAAACCCCAAGCTAGTTCTATGCAATACCAGCTAGATTCTAGTCTCACCTTGATCCTTAAGTGGAAACCCTGCCCTACTAAGTCTCTCTCCTTCGTCACCGTCTTAGATGACTGGGAATAGTGCCCCAGTGTTGTGACTTCTTAGGAGCAGTCAACCCTATGCACTCAGTTGGTCAACCTACTGTTGAGTGGTCACTACAGCTAGAGTCTACGCTTTAGCATAACAAAAGAACTAGCTTCCTTATTGCTTCTTCCATCGTGAAGTAAAGCCGCCTATCATTTCAGAAAGAAGGAATCCCAGAAGGATTGCAGGATCCTCCTTCTCAGCCAATCCAGCATTAACCCCCAACATCACCCATTAAGAGCACTGTCAGTCTCCTCAGAAGAAGAGGAAGAAGAACCCCATTACAGAGAAGAACCACCTCCAGAAGGATTTGTCAGAAAAGCTATCTGAGGTCTCCAGAACCAGATCACTGGTTATGAACTAGTTTCTATAGCTGAGTCATCACTTGGAATAGCAGCAGAACCCATACCTATTGATCTCCCAGAACCTGACCCAGAACCACCTACACCCCCTCATCGCCCCAATAGTCCCCTTTTTCCAACAGACTCGGAGGAGGAATCCGAATCAGAAAAAGAAGACATGTCAGAAAAACTTATAGAACTCAGGACAGGTCTCTCTGAAGACTTCTCTGGAAACCCTGAAGATGCCTCCCAATGGATTCTTTCCATGGGAGCATACTTTCTTATGAACAGAAAACTCTGAATCTGCACAGATCCTCACAGCCCTAAACAAAATGAGCAAAGGGCAAGGAAAAGACTTCTCCAAAGGATGATACCTTAAAATCGTGGAGATGGATAGCAAAGAGGAAGTAAACAAAGAACTTACATGGGAGAAGTTTGAAAAAGCCTTCCGAGATGCATTTACCCCTTACAATCCCAGCATGAAAGCACAAGCTGACCTCTCTACTCTAAAACAAAAAAGAACTCAACAGGATGATGGATTCAAAAAGTTCATCTCCCAATTCCAACTCCTCGCCACTCACTCTCAGATCAAGGATGATAGAGCCCTCATCAAATGGCTTGTCAACAGGATGGATAGATGAATCATAGTCAAAGTTCTGTCTTGTGAAAAAGAACCCACCACCCTGAATGAATGGATTGAAAAGTCCAACCTCTTCCATAACCATATCAAACGAGTCGATGCTCTCTTCCAGGGGAAAAAGTATTTCCCCAATCACTCCTCCCACTCCAAATCCACCCGAGACCCCAACGCCATGGATGTAGACCACATTCGTCTCTCCTCCACAGATAGAGCTGAATACATGAAAAAGAGAAAATGTTTCATATGTGGCAAACTAGGGCATATGGCCAGAGACCACAAGAAAGAAGAATTGACCCCTTCTCTACCACCTAGACCTCCCAGAAACCCACAAAGAGTCAGGGTTATCTCCACCAAGTCAAAATTGGTTGAACCAGAAGACC
>JBBPLB010000412.1:0-11184 GCA_038089595.1 Bothia castanella
ATGGCGATGCAGGGTACTTGTAATAACTGGGAGATGGAGAGTGATTCGACTTGATTCGTTCCAGTGATGATTTCCTGTATTTATGGGTCTCGTCCAGTCAGTGCTACTGGTAAACATGGAAGTTTCGTTCGTACGTATATCCCTCGAGGGCTATCCCAAACGTAGAACGCTGAATCGAGGAATTCGCAAGCAAGAAAAAAAAAAGACGGCAGGAAGAACGCCCACGTTTTATTTTTGGGCCATTTTGTCACGAGATGACACCAATTAATGGTTAGCCTGTGTAAGAAATCAGAGATTTTGTCGTCCCAAAAAGTTGTAGCGGCAACCTCTGGGCAAGGCTCACCGGTTGTCCGAACTTGCCCGAAGAGATCAAGGGCAGTGCTGGAACTGTGTATGGGAATTAATAATGTGTAACGTCTAGTAAAGTAGATTCACGTATGGTCAATCTCGGATAAAACGTTGTTCGGTTCTTTGTTCGGAGAAAGTCGCACATCATGATGGAAGCCTCAGATATCAACTTTCGGGTTGGTGTGTGATTTTGAGACAGGTGAGCGTGCCTGAGCTTGGGGACATGGCGGGAGAGAGACTGAATGATCCTAGTGTTCAGCGCTGAAGCTCTCTTATCGACACAAACAGCCATCTGACGGATGAGAAGGGCCGCCTGCACGCCGAGACTCCTAAAGGGTGCCAGAAAGCAGGGAACGGCATCGTGCAAAGTTCGTTGATGTTTGTAGATAGCCTCATCAGCGGCGGAAAGGTGTAGATAAGTCAGATGGCAAACAGCTTCAAAGTCAATTTCGGGATGGTGATACCCGGACCGTGTCAGAACCGTCATTCCTTTGCAAATCTCACACACCCTTGCAGCCGGTCCCATCGGCGGCACAAAAATGTAGATCAGACGGGTGATAAACAGCAGATAGAGGCGAGTGATGCTTTCGGTTAGCGTCGTTGGCATCATCATCCACAAGGGCTTCTCTCGTGCTCGATCAAAGCACATTGATGACCCGGCTTGGAAGGCATGGACTATCAATCTCCACGGGAATAGATAATCTGCTTGACTACACTTGACCCAACAAGGAGATCATTGCAACGTGTTGTTCAGGCTGGTCGTAATTTCGCCCAACGCATCCTCCAAAACACCCTTGTTTCGGCGCGCGTTACTGAATATTACTAAACTTCCTCCGGGGATCGGAAACCACAGTACGTACTTCGAGAGCTCTGATCACATGTGGGGAGAACTGAGTATAAAAATGCATCGATGTGACAAAACACGTACACCGAAACCACATAAAGAAGGGCAGAGGCGGTTATGCGGCGATATCTAGCATAGGCAAAAGCGGTCTCAATTGTTGGATGACATCCTTGAAAGGCCGTAATGTAAGTAAGAGCGGGCTACCAAACTCACTGAAATGCCGAGGAAAACCAAGGCATGCGAAGTCGACAACGCCCCGGATCACTGTATTCACTCTCTGTCCGCGAGTCAGTAAGCATCCACTAGCACACATGATACGGGCTCGCCAATTGTGTAGTGTTCGGCTCCCTTGTACGGAAATTAACCTGTCGAATGAAAGTCGTAAAATTCATGATTAGTATTGTTTTATCTGATTAGCTCATGCTTCGGTCTGACCAGGTTTAGCTCGAGGTGATGCCACTGGTTCGGTATACACTTCGGTTCGTCGGCGACCACACGAGGCTATCGAAGACAGGTGGTCTCGGCCCGTACAATTGAGCTGGTGAATCAATTGGATGATAGACTGAACTTTGTAAGACCATGCTTGTGACGTGTTCAATTGGTGGAGCGCTTTCAAAGAAACCACGCACTAGCCCTCCTCGTCCCCGTCTTATTCCCACTCCCTCCGTTTTCGCGACATCCCCTACAGCCGCGACACACTCAATGATAAAACCCGCAGCCGATGCGCATCCCCGTGTTCAAATCCCATCCCGATCTGTAGGCTGAGCTTCCTCTTCTTCCACACTCTTGTAGTATGCACCCTTGATGAGGAACATCACTGGCGGGCTGAACACGTGCTTCGATCTATTTACATGTTGGAGCAAGAAGGAAAAGAGAATGCGATAAGTAGCACGCGCATGTTCGCATTCTTGCCCAAGGGAACGTTCATGCCATTTCCTGCCTGTCCCTTTGTATCGCGGGAGTATTTTTCTTCTCGTTTACCACTGCAGCATCGTCTTTGAGTTTGAGGGAGATACGGAGATGAGTAGGGTTCTCTAGAATGCAATGACAAAAACGCGGTGCATGGCCGAACCAGAAAATAATGTGACTTGCACACCTTCTTTTGGCCATGGTATGTTCTCACAGCCTCTCAGGTGAGTTTTCTATGTAGGTAGTAGTGGGGGTGGGTGCAGGGGATGTTGGTGGGATAATATGTGTGCTTTCCTCTTGCTTTGGGATCTTTTGCTTGTTAGCACACATGTGCGAATAATATGTTGTCTTTGAAATGTTGGTTTCTCGTTGAGTGTTGGGTCGGATCAACGAGTCGTGGGATCATGCCTCTGGATACAACATGAATGTCCCCCATGATGCACATAACAGTGCGGTTCGTGTGCAGACCGCTTCCATTAGGGACGCTCAAAGTTGAGGGAGGTTCGCACCACACCGCACAGCACCAACCGCGACCCCCATGTAAATAGACTTAAATATTACATAATATGACCTTACTGCCACTCGGCTTGACACATCGGGATTTTCAATATTTTGAGGGCTTCTAAATATATTTCAAAAGGTATTTGAGCATAAAATATAATGGATTATATTTTGAGACTAAGTACATATTTTATTGTGATGCTGATCTAAATATGCTTCTCAATATTATTTGTCAAGTGAAATTTTGAAGGTGAGATAACCAAATTTCAAATATTACCTTTTATATGCATCATAATATTCATTGCAAGATTATCTTATATTATTTGTATATCAGGTATTATTCTCATTGTTCCAGAAAAGATAATATTAAGTGAGAACTATTGTTGTTATGAAAATAATATATTTTATAAGTTGCATTAAGTATCTCAAAAGTAAATATTTTAAACCTCATTAAAAGTAAATGAGCAACTGGAGGATGATATACCAGTAGTCATTGGGCAATCAGAGTCTGAAAAAGGCTGAAGTGTAAGAGACAAATTCTATTGATGGTTAACAATCTAGACTGAGGCCAACCAGTAGTGTTTAAAAGTCCAGTCTGGTCTGGTTTTTTTTCCAAAGTTAGAAGGCAATCAGACCATAACTGGTCTTTTACAATTTAAAATCTAAGACAACTGGACCAAAACTAATCAGGACTGGTCCTGGTTTCCATATCATAAACAACTAGTTTTTTAAAAGACTAATGTATTTTCAATTAACTATACCCTATCATGCACTTCAGGGTCCTTCTGAAATGCATGATATGTATGTGTGTGAATATTAAATGTTCCTGTAAAAAAACAACTGATTTTGACTCAAAAATGTACAAAAATGATATTATTTCACTGTTTTTGTCAGAAAATACTATGATATCATGCATTTTAGGGGGCCTCTGAAATGCATGATATGAGTGTGTGTGAATTCTCAATTATCCTGTTAAAACATCTCTGATTTTGACTTAAAAATGTACAAAAAACATGTTATTTCACCAGTTTTTTCAATAAATACTATCAATTATTACAAAAATCAAGTATTGTACATTTCAATGACCCTGATAGGTGGCTTCTGTGCATTTCAGGGACCCTCTGAAATGTGTGAAAGTCACCCATCTGAACATGACAACCAGTCCCATATGCAACCAGTTGCAACTGGACTTTAACTAGTCTTTTACTTACCTAAAATGTAATGTAACTACAACTGGACTGTCTCATCAACCTAGGCAACTAGTGACCACAGTCCAGTTGCAACCAATGTTAGTCTAGTTTGGTTGCTAGTCTTTTTGCAAGTCCACAACCAGACTTTAAAACACTACTAACCAGGCAGATCCATAATAGACTCACTCACCTTCTTAAAGCAACCATCAAAAATGCCTGACAAGCTAGAAAAGTGGTCTCTGTCCTCTTCCTAGATATTAAAGGAGTATTCCCAAACACAGTCACTGACTGACTGTTACACAACATGAAGAAATACAAATACCCACCTCAATAATTGACTTTGTTGATTGTATGCTCTAGAATAGAAAGACTAAACTAACCTTCAATGGCTACTGTTACGATCTTTTCTTTTTCTTTGTCTAGCCTCTCTTTTCTTTACTATTACAAATGGACTAAGCTATTCCCATGGGCACACACTTACAATAGCATGCACTATTTCAAACTTTAATCAACTCCTCGGACCCCTCGCTACCTATTTACTGTCTTTCCATAGCCTTATCATATTTTCCCATCAGTAGCATTCCTTATCTTTCACCTTATACTTTTCTCTCACCATTGCTATCTTCTATTCGGACCTTATCTCCTTGTATCATCCCTCTTCTTTGATGATACTTGTAGTTCCCACTCCCACATAGCCACTTCCATGGACTATAAGTAGGCCGACTCTCTCCATGTAAACTCCAAGCTAGTTCTATGCAATACCAGCTAGATTCTAGTCTCACCTCGATCCTTAAGTAGGGACCCTGCCCCACTAAATCTCTCTCCTTTGTCACCATCTCTGACGACTGGGAATAGTGCCCCAGCATTGTGACTTCTTTGGAGTAGTTAACCCAACGTACCCAGTCGGTCGACCTACTGTTGAGTGGTTGCTATAGCTAGAGTCTACGCTTTAGCATAACAAAAGAACTAGCTTCCTTATCGCTTCTTCTATCAAGAAATAAAGCCGCCCATCATTTCAGACAGAAGGAATCCCAGAAGGATCACAGGATCCTCCTTCTCGGCCAACCCAGCATTAACCCCCCGACATTGCCCATTGAGAGCACTGTCAGTCTCTTTAGAAGAAGAGGAAGAAGAACCCCATTATGGAAAAGAACCACCTCCAGAAGGATTTGTCAGAAGAGCTATCTGAGGCCTCTAGAACAAAATCACTAGTTACAAACTAGTCCCTGTAGCTGAGTCATCGCTTGGAACAGCAGCAGAACCCATACCCATCGATCCCCCAGAACCAGAACTAGAACCAGAACCACCCACACCCCCTCATCGTCTTAATAGTCCCCTTTTTCCAACAGACTTGGAAGAGGAATCCAAAGAAGAAGACATGTCAGAAAAACTTGTGAAACTCAGGGCAGGTCTCTTTGAAGACTTCTCTGGAAACCCTAAAGACACTTCCCGATGGATTCTTTCCATGGGAGCATACTTTCTGATGAATGGAAAACTCTATTCCGAATCCGCACAGATCCTTACCACCCTGAATAAAATGAGCAAAGGGCAAGGAAAAGACTTCTCCAAAGGATGGTACTTTAAAATCGCGGAGATGGATAGCAAAGAGGAAGTAAACAAAGAACTTACATGAGAAAAGTTCGAAAAAGCCTTTCGAGATGCATTTACCCCTTACAATCCCAGCGCAAAAGCACGAGCTGACCTCTCTACTCTAAAACAAAGAAGAACCCAACAGGATGACAGATTTGAGAAGTTCATCTCCCAATTCCAACTCCTCACCACTCACTCCCAGATCAAGGATGATAGAGCCCTCATTGAATGGCTTATCAACGGGATGGATAGACAAATTATAGTCAAGGTTCTGTCTTGTGAAAAGGAGCCCACCACCCTGAAAGAATGGATTGAGAAGTCCAACCTCTTCCATAACCATATCAAATGAGTTGATGCTCTCTTCCAAGGGAAAAAGTATTTCCTTAATCACTCCCCCCATTCCAAATCCACCTGAGATCCAAATGTCATGGATGTAGACCACATTCGTCTCTCCCCCACAGATAGAGCCGAATACATGAAAAAGGGAAAATGTTTCGTGTGTGGCAAACCTGGGCATATGGCCAGAGACCACAAGAAGGAAGGATTGACCTCCTCTCCACCACCTAGACCCCCCAGAAGCCCACAGAGAGTCAGAGCTATCCCCACCAAATCAAAACCGGTCGAACCAGAAGACTCAATGAAAGAGTACTTAAATGTCCTCACCCAACGAAATGTACCAAAGGAAGAGATCCTCAAGGTTCTCTAAACGTGCTTCGCAGAAGAAGAAGAGGAAGAGGACCAGACTGTAGCAGTTGTTTCTATCAAGGATTTTTAAGAAGGGAAGAAGACTCGACACCATCTTCCCAATTTCTTGCTCCTGTATTTATAACAAACTCTCGTGCGCAATCTATTCGCATTCCTGTCCTCATCTCTACTCGAGCAAAAGTCATCAAAATGAAAGCCCTGATTGATAGTGGAGCAACCAGATGCTTCATCAATCTAGCCCTTGTTCAGAAACACCAAATCCCCACCAAACCACTTGAAAAACCTATAAACGCACAAAACACCGACGGAACTAGCAACCAAGCCGGAAAGATATCCTCCTTCGTCCCTATCACCATCACCATGAAAGGATGAACCGAGAAACTCAAGGCATACGTTATTTCTCTTGGAAAGGAAGACCTCATCCTCGGTCTTCCCTGGCTTAGAACAGCCAATCCCTCTATAGATTGAGCAACTGGCCAGATATCTCTATCAAAAACTCCCTCTCTCACCCCAGATTAGAGCCCCCAAAGATACCTATTAAGGTCTTTTAATCTTGACCCGGATCTCTGGACCGAACAAAACTTTACCAGATATCTTCAATCCCTAGTTATAAAGAAAGTCACCATATCAACCGAAGCAGCCCAGAAAATAGAAAAAGGGAAGATTGACCTCCCAAATGAATTTTCTGACTTTTCCGATGTCTTCTCTAAAGAAGAACCAAAAGAGCTTCCACCACATAGAACTTTTGACCATACCATCGAATTGAAACCCGACTTTGTTCCAAAAGTTGGAAAAACCTATCCTTTGAATCCGAAGGAGATGGAAGCCTGTAAAACCTTCATTGATGAACATCTTTGCACAGGCAAAATAGTTCCATCCAAGTCACCCCAAGCAGCCCCCTTCTTTTTCGTACCAAAGAAGGATGGATCCCTTCGCCCATGCCAAGATTATCAATACGTCAATGAAGCAACCGTCAAAAACGCTTATCCCCTTCCTCTGATCTCTGACCTCATCGATAAACTAAAGAAAGCCAAATACTTCACCAAGTTTGATGTCCGATGAGGATATAATAACATCCGCATCAAACCAGAGGACTAGTGGAAAGCTGTCTTTATCACCCCTTTCAGATTATATGAACTGACTGTCATGTTCTTTGGACAGTGCAACTCTCCCTCCACATTTCAGGCATACATGAACGATGCCTTCAAAGATCTCATCGCTGAAGGATGGCTTGTCATCTACATGGATGATGTCCTAATTTACTCTGAAAACTATGAAGAGCACCAGGAACGCACCAAACAGGTACTCCAATGATTTAGAGAGGAAAAACTACACCTCAAACTCTCTAAATGCCTATTCAACACATCCGAAGTTGAATACCTAGGAATGATTATCAGACCCGAGAAAATTGCTATGGACCCTGTCAAACTAAAAGCAATTGCTGAATAGAAACCCCCCTCTTCGGTCAAGGGTGTTCACTCATTCCTAGGATTTTGTAACTTCTACCGAAGATTCATCCCCTCCTTCTCTGATATTGCTCGACCCCTACTAGATCTTACCAAGAAAACCTCAATATGGAACTGGTCATCTTTCCACCAGAATTCCTTCGAAGTTCTTTGAAACTCCTTCCTCTCTGCACCTATACTACAAATGCCAGACACCTCTACTCCATTCTTCATAATAACCGATGCCTCTCTTCTTGCCTCAGGAGGAGTCCTAATGCAAAAAGATGCCACTGGAGCTCTTCACCCCTGTGCATACCTCTCCCAGACCTTCGGGTCTACAGAACGAAATTATGATATCTATGACAGGGAACTCCTTGCTATCATCTGAGCATTGCACGCCTGGCAACAATACCTCTCAGGAACAGAACATCCAGTAACTATACTCACGGATCACAAGAACCTGACCTATTTCTAAGAACCTAGGAAACTGTCTAGACAACAGGCCAGATGGCTTCTCTTTCTACAAGATTTCGACCTACAGTTCAAACATCTACCAGGATCCCAAATGGGACCTGCCGATGCTTTAAGTTGGATCTCGGACATTGACACCAGTAATGATAATGTCTCAACCCTCCTACCTGACCAACTTTTTATCAATCTAATCAATACAGCATTAGCAGACAAAATTGCATCATCAACCCCTGACGACCCCCTTGTGAAGAAAGCACTGGATGCCCTTGCTTCCGACTCCTCCCTTTTCCCCAGGGCTCACAAGAAGGACTGGGTATACCTTGAAAACTGTCTCTACTTCAAGGGATGCCTATATGTGCCAGAACCCGCTTGAAAAGACCTGATTTCCCATGCTCATGATTCCTCTTCTGCCAGACATGGGGGACATTTTAGAACCATCAATCGACTCCAACAGGATTACTGGTGGCCCAGACTGACCACTCAGGTCAAAAATTACATTAAAGGTTGTGCTACTTGCCAGGCCAACAAACCCAATACTCATCCAGTCCTACCACCCCTCCACCTGATCCCATCACAATGCACTTGTCCTTTCCAACAAGTCTCAGTTGACTTGGTCACCGACTTGCCTCCTTCCAAGGGTTTTGACTCTTTTATGGTCGTGATCAACCATGGCCTTATAAAGGGGGTAATTCTCCTCTCTTGTCTAAAAACCATTGACACAAAAGGGGTTGCTCAACTCTTCCATGATCATGTGTTCAAACATTTTGGACTACATGACAAATGTATCTCCGACAGAGGACTCCAGTTTGTCTTGGTATTCGCCAGAGAACTTGGATGACTCCTTAACTACGAAGTCGCCCTTTCCACACCCTATCACCCCCAAACCGACAGAGAAATGGAACAGGTAAATCAGGAAATTGAAACCTTCCTAAGAATATTCTGTGATGGAAAGCCAAACAAATGGTCTGAATTACTCTCTATTGCCAAATTCTGCCATAACTCCGCGGTACATTCTATCACCCAACAAACTCCGTTCGCTCTCATGATGGGCTACCAACCCTGTCCATACCCAAAAATTGGAAAAACATTCATCCCCACACTACAATCCTGACTCTCCTCCCTGGAACACTCCAGAGGAGAAGCCCTAGAGGCACATGAAAAAGCAAGAAGACTCATGAGGGAACAAATCACCTCTAGATTCAAGCCATGGAAAGTCAGAGATAAGGTGTGGGTAGAAGGCCGAAATCTTGCCCTCTATCTCCCATCGCGTAAACTGTCACCAAAATGACACGGACCCTTTGAAATCACACAGGTCTTATCTCCTATCACCTACCAACTAAAAATCCCTTCCACTTGGACAATTCGGGATATATTTCATGCATCCAACCTTTCTACCTACACTGAAACTGCCAAACACAGCTCTAACCACTCCTTACCTCCCCCAATCACCATCAAGGGACAGGAACAATATGAAATCCACTTCCTTCTTGCACATAAAGGTCCCGAAACTAAATGGAAATTCCTTGTCTGGTGGGAAGGTTACTCTAGGGCAGATTCGACATGGGAACTGGAAGCAAACATAGCCGAGGATGCCCCTGAAATACTGGCTGAATATAAGAAGAAATTCCTGGAAGTCTTCTCCTCCCTCATCCCCACTAAAAACCCTCACTCTCATCACAAAAAGTCCTCTCCAAATCATGCAGTCCTCTGCTGAACCTACCTCCAACCTTTTATCAACAACTCCCCAGTCATCCCTGTTACTACCACTAGACTCCCTCAATACGTCAGGCACATACTTATTGCCTCCTTGCTAGATGATCTGGTCATCTCTCTAGGGATGGAACGCACCGATGAGTTCATCAGAAACACCCCTCTTATCCTTGCAACCCGAGCTTACTATTTCTATGCCTCCATTCACATCCTCCACTCTAGAATCGAACCCTCTCGCACAAGGGACTCTCAATTCATAACCATGGGCCACACCCTAGTACACCATTGTACCTCTGTCCTTGATCTTCTCAAGCACCTAGGGATACTGGATATCATCAACCTCCTACCACTCTCGACCATCGGGCATGTACTTCGCCCAGTTCTACTCTCCCTCTCGATGGACGATCGAAGCTATTATTTTCATGATATCCCCCACCACATCGAACCACCCCCCAGAGAACCTTCTCCCCCAGCAGTTCCCCAGCCTCTTCCTATCCCTCCTAGGTGCTCCTCAACCTCACCTCCATCCACTACTTTGAACTTGCCTACCACTACAACGTCGGTACTCTCCTCCCAAACCCCAAAGCGATCTTCTCGCCGGAAGACCACTATAATAGGACCTTATGGTCTACCCTCATTGGTAATGGGGAAGAATCGACAGAAGAAAGACAACACACCCACAGAAGTCACCACTCCTCCTCTGTCCACCTCAGCTCCAACCCCAACCAGCACATCCACCCCCCCAGATGAACAAGAGGCATACTTTGTGCAAATTCCAGAAGGAACCATCTTCCAATGCGTCATTGGAGTCACCATCCATAGACCAGAACGACCACTACCCTCATCCACATCCAACCGACCCTCTCATTGCTTCGAATGTGGAAGTACCGACCATTGGAAACGTGATTGTCCTCAATATATTTGCTCTTATTGTTCCACCGCCGCCCCAGGTCACTACCAACACGAATGTGTCCATACCCCTTGTACCTGTCCACGCACCCCAGCCCACTCCACCTACGATTGCCCTTCTTGGGATGATGGGCTACTCGAGGATGAATTCTTTGTCAATGATGAAGCTGAAGGGAACATGACCGGGTCCCCTTATGGAGGGTATAGAGAGTTATAAGTCAAGTGAGGTTCACTTGAAGCTAACACCGGGGTAATGTTACGATCTTTTCTTTTTCTTTGTCTAGCCTCCCTTTTCTTTACTATTACAAATGGACTAAGCTATTCCTGTGGGTGCACACTTACAATAGCATGCGCTATTTCAAACTTTAATCAACTCCTCAGACCCCTTGCTACCTATTTGCTGTCTTTCTATAGCCTTATTATATTTTCCCATTAGTAGCATTCCTTATCTTTCACCTTATACTTTTCTCTCACCATTGCTATCTTCTATTTGGACCTTATCTCCTCGTATCATCCCTCTTCTTTGATGATACTCATAGTTCCCACTCCCACATAGCCACTT
>JBBPLB010000416.1:0-11110 GCA_038089595.1 Bothia castanella
ACTTTAGTGTAACAGTATATACAAGAGTGAAGGGCTCCTGTGGCATCTTTTTGCATTAGGACTCCTCCTGAGGCAAGAAGAGAGGTGTCAGTCATTACAAAGAATAGGTTAGAGGTGTCTGGCATCTGTAGTATTGGTGCAGAGAGAAAGAAGTTTCGAAGAACTTCGAAGGAATTCTGGTGAGAAGATGACTGGTTCCATATTGAGGTTTTCTTAGTGAGATCTAGTAGGGGTCGAGCAATATCAGAGAAGGAAGGGATGAATCTTCGGTAGAAGTTACAAAATCCTAAGAATGAGCGAACTCCCTTGACTGAGGAGGGGGGTTTCCATTCAGCAATTGCTTTTAGTTTGACAGGGTCCATAGCAATTTTCCCAGGTTTGATGATCATCCCTAGGTATTCAACTTTGGATGTGTTGAATAGGCATTTAAAGAGTTTGAGACACAGTTTTTCTTCTCTAAATCGTTAGAGTACCTGTTTAGTGCATTCTTGATGCTCTTCATAGTTTTCTGAGTAGATTAGGACATCATCCATGTAGATGACAAGCCATCCCTCAGCAATGAGGTCTTTAAAGGCATCATTCATGTATGCCTGGAATGTGGAGGGGGAATTACACTGTCCGAAGAACATAACAGTTGGTTCGTATAATCCAAAAGGGGTGATAAAAGCGGCCTTCCACTGGTCTTCCAGTTTGATGTGGATGTTGTTGTATCCCCATCAAACGTCAAACTTGGTGAAGTATTTGGCTTTCTTCAGTTTGTTGATGAGGTCAGAGATCAAAGGAAGGGGGTAAGCGTTTTTGATTGTTGCTTCATTGACGTATCGGTAATCTTGGCATGGGCAAAGAGATCCATCTTTTTTTGGTATGAAAAAGAAGGGGGCTGCTTGGGGGGATTTGGATGGAACTATTTTGCCAGTATGAAGGTGTTCATAGATAAAAGCCTTGTAGGCTTCCGCTTCTTTTGGGTTCAGGGGGTAGGTCTTTCCTACTTTCGGAATGAAATCAGATTTCAATTCGATGGTGTGGTCAAAGGTTCTATGTGGTGAGAGTTCCTTAGGTTCTTCTTCAGAAAAGATGTCAGAGAAGTTAGAAAATTCTTTTGGAAGTTCGATCTTCCCTTTTGCTGATTTCTGGACAGCTTCTGTTGAGATGGTGACTTTCTTTACCGCTAAGGATCGGAGGTATCTGGTAAAGTTTCGTTTGGTCCAGAGATCTGGGTCGAGGTTGAATGACCTCAATAGGTATCTTTGAGGACTTTGGTCTGGGGTGAGAGAAGGAGTTTTTGATAAAGATATCTGACTAGTTGTCCAGTCTACAGAGGGGTTGGCTGTTCTAAGCCAGGGGAGACCAAGGATGAGATCTTCTTTTTCAAGAGAAATAATGTATGCTTTGAGTCTTTCAGTTCATCCTTTCATGGTGATGGTGATTGGGACAAAAGAGGATATTTTTCCAGCTTGGTTGCTGGTTCCATCAGTGTTTTGTGCGTTTATGGGTTTTTCAAGTGGTTTGGTAGGGATTTGGTGTTTCTGAACAAGGACTAGATTGATGAAGCATCTGGTTGCTCCACTATCAATCAGGGCTTTCATTTTGACGACTTTTGCTCGAGTAGAGATGAGGACAGGGATGTGAATAGATTGCGCACAAGAGTTTGTCATAAATACAGGAGCAAGAAATTGGGAAGATGGTGTTGAGTCTTCTTCCCTTCTTAAAAATCCTTGATAGAAACAACTGCTACAGTCTGGTCTTCCTTCTCTTCTTCTTCTGCGAAGCATGTTTGAAGAACCTTGAGGATTTCCTCTTTCGGAACGTTTCACTGGGTGAGGACATTTAAGTATTCCTTCATTGGGTCTTCTGGTTCAACCAGTTTCGATTCAGTGGAGATAACCCTGACTTGCCACATACGAAACATTTTCCCTTTTTCATATATTCGGCTCTATCTGTGGGGGAGAGACGAATGCGGTATACATCTATGGCGTTGGGGTCTTGGGTGGATTTAGAATGGGAGGAGTGATTGGGGAAATACTTTTTCCCTTGGAAGAGAGCATCGACTCATTTGATATGGTTATAGAAGAGGTTGGACTTCTCAATCCATTCTTTCAGGGTGGTGGGTTCCTTCTCGCAAGATAAGACCTTGACTATGATGTGTCTATCCATTCCATTGATAAGCCATTCAATGAGGGCTCTATCATCCTTGATCTGGGAGCGAGTGGCGAAGAGCTGGAATTGGGAGATGAACTTTTCAAATCCGTCATCCTGCTGGATTCTTCTTTGTTTTAAAGTTGAGAGGTCAGCTCATGCTTTCGTGCTGGGATCATAAGGGGTAAACGCATCTCGGAAGGCTTTTTTGAACTTCTCCCATATAAGTTCTTTGTTTGCTTCTTCTTTGCTACCCATCTCCGCAATCTTAAGGTACCATCCTTCGGAGAAGTCTTTTCCTTGTCCTTTACTCATTTTGTTCAGGGCGGTAAGGATCTGTGTGGATTCAGAATAGAGTTTTCTGTTCATGAGAAAGTATGCTTCCATGGAAAGAATCCATTGGGAGGCATCTTCAGGGTTTCCAGAGAAGTCTTCAGGGAGATCCGCTCTGAGTTCTACAAGTTTTTCCAACATGTCTTCTTTTTCTAATTCAGATTCCTCTTCCAAGTCTATTGGGAAAAGAGGACTATTGGGGCAATGAGGGGATGCAAGTGGTTCAGGTTCTGGTTCTGGGGGATCAATGGGTATGGGTTCTGCTGTTGTTCTGAGCAATGACTCAGCTACAGGAACTAGTTCATAACCAGTGATCTAGTTTTGGAGACCTTGGATAGCTCTTCTAACAAATCCTTCTGGAGGTGGTTCTTTTCCATAATGGGGTTCTTCTTCCTCTTCTTCTGAGGAGACTGACAGTGCTCTCAATGGGCGATGTTGGGGGGTTAATGCTGGGTTAACCGAGAAGGAGGATCCTGCAATCCTTCTGGGATTCCTTCTTTCTGAAATGATGGGCAGCTTTACTTCACGATGGAAGAAGCGATAAGAAAGCTAGTTCTTTTGTTATGCTAAAGTGTAGACTCTAGCTATAGCAACCACTCAACAGTAGGTCAACTGACTGAGTACATTGGGTTGACTGCTCCTAAGAAGTCACAACGCTAGGGCACTATTCCCAGTTGTCTAAGATGGTGACGAAGGAGAGAGATTTAGTGGGGCAGGGTTCCCACTTAAGGATTGAGGTGAGACTAGAATCTAGCTGGTATTGCGTAGAACTAGCTTGGAGTTTACATGAAGAGAGTTGGCCTACTTATAGTCTATGGAGGTGGCTATGTGGGAATGGGAACTACGAGTATCATCAAGGAAGAGGGATGATACGAGGAGATAAGGTCCAAATAGAAGATAGCAACAGTGAGAGAAAAGTATAAGGTGAAAGATAAGGAATGCTACCAATGGAAAAATATGGTAAGGCTATGGAAAGACATTGAATAGGTAGTGAGGGGTCTGAGGAGTTGATTAAAGTTTGAAGTAGCGCATGCTATTGTAAGTGTGCGCCCATGGGAATAACTCAGTCTGTTTGTAATAGTGAAGAAAAGAGAGGCTAGACGAAGGAAAAGAAAAAGATTGTAACAACTAGACAGAGTCCTAGACTTTACAGCAATGTTCCCAACTGACTGGTTCTGACTAGCTCTGTCCTACCCTGTCCCACCATATCCCCAGATCATCCCAGTGATTATCTAATTTAAAAGAAATAAATAGAAAAGTTAACCCAAGACCAGCATAGGTCCCCCACCATAACACTAACTGTACCCAACTATGCATAACAACTATAATGAGACAATACACTACACTTTCATAGTCTAGTGACTATGCTTATTATCATTAACCCAATGGTCCTATATAACTGAGTCACCTATACTATAGTGTCCAAAAACTCTAAACAAGTCACTAATCACTTAGTTCAATTTGACAATATTTGAAAATGTACCATGAGTGTAGTAAACATGTAGACTAATGGCCAATAAGTGTGTAGTCAAATACTTGGTTATGAACTTGTAAAATTTAAAGGTGATTGACAACTTGTTTAAGGTTTTTGGACACTGGAGTATAGGTGAGTTAGTTATATAGGACTACTGGGTTGATGGTAATAAGTATAGTCACTAGACTATGAAAGTGTAGTGTATTGTCTCATCATAGTTGTTATGCATAGTTGGGTACAGTTAGTGTCATAGTGGGGGATTTATGTTGATCTTAGGTTAATTTTTCTATCTATTTCTTTTAAATTAGGTAATCACTGGGATGATCTGGAGGCATGGTGGGACAGAGTAGGACAGAGCTAGTCAGAGCCAGCCAGTTGGGAACATTGCTGTAAAACCCTAGCACTCTGTTCAGTCCTGTCCAGTACTGGACAAACAAAAGATTGGTTTGCTGATGAATATAGCTTGTCCATCAATGTTTCAACCCTCTCCATCCAATGACCACATCAACAGAAAGCAGTGCATACTGACAAGATAGTACTGTGTTTATTCTGACCATTGTATCAGAACATTTACTGTTTATTGAAGTTAGGACCAATGGTGAGATACATGTCATGACATTCTCAATGAATGGTGAGTTTCTTGTTGGTATTAGTGACCATGAAGTTCAGGTTATCAAAGATAGGACAATAATGTACACAGTGTCCTCAAACAAAGAGCATGCACCTTTTGATTGAACACAGAGGATCTAAGTAGAAGTTACTTACTTAGAGGGCAGATGATGGTGTGGAAGATGATGGAGATATATAATGAATAGAGCTTGTAGTGGAGATGAACTCAACACTACTATGGTTGAAGGATAATAGAATGAACAATATATTTCAACTCTAAGAGGCTATAGTAAAGAGGACAATATATGCACATCTTATATACTGTTAGAAATAAGGTTAAAAGGGAGTTTGAACTCTATTAAGAGATTATAAATCCCTGTAGAGTGACATCATAGATAAGAGAGTTAATTGCTATTCATTATGACAAACCCTAGAGATAAAAGAGTTTACTACCATTGACTATGGTGTGCTATGGCACCATAATGATGTCATATTTCATCAGAATTGCATGATCTGAGTCATTGATGATGTCATAGTCACATGACAATCACATGACCAGTTTAGAACCAACATGACTGTGGTCTAGCAGTTAAAGTGCTCTGGGGTTGACTATGGTTGAGTGTTCAACTCCCATAAGATGCACTTTATTTCTTGAATTCTGATTGGCTGAATTATGACTTGAATAGCAATAACTTCAACACAGGTGTGGCAAATGAAGAATGGAAAATGAATGACAACAATGAAGGCAAGCAATGTTGAGTGTCTGGCTGTCTCCAAGGCTAGCAATTGGATCATAGCAGGGACATACTGGGGAGTAGTGTATGTGTGGGATGCAAACACATACAAGCGAGTCTGCAAGCTCAAGGAAGATTATGTCATCTGAGCAGTCGATATTTCGCCCAACTTGACGCGACTCGTCACTGGATCAGATAGTGGCACAGCATCCATCTGGGATGTTGCAACACGTCAACGAGTATTCAGTCCACTCAAACACAAGGACTACATCATCACGGTGAAGTACTCCACACAAGGTGACTGGGTTGTGACAGCTACTATTCATCGTGTCCGAGTCTATGACAGCAATGATGGCCGCTGTCTTGTGGACATACCAATTCGTGTAGCCCCATGGTACAACACTGGTCTCTTCTGGTCAAAGGACAAGCTCTTTATCATATCAGACAGTAAAATCAAGCAAGTCGAAACATCTACCTGGTCAACCGTCTCAGAATGGCCACTCTTTAATACCAACAGGCACTCGTCCATTGTCCTGTCACAACATGGGGAGTTTGTCGCATATTCTTCTGGAAAAAATGTCATGTTCTAGGATCTGCCGACCCACACTCAGCTCGGTCTCATCCAACGCCCTGAAAAGATATATTCGGTCGCACTCTCACCAGACGACTGTTTTGTTGCAACCAGTGGGGAGTGGAAAATCATTGTCAATAGTATGTCCTGCATTATTGTAAGTTTCATGTATTGTTATCTTGTCTCAGATTTTGATTTCTTTTTACTATAAATGACCCTCGCCTCGACTTCGCTGGGCATGGAATCTGATTTCTCTTTTAGTTACCATTCTTGAATATCCCCTATACTGTATTTGATTCCTGGCAACATGACCACCTCCCAGATGTGGAGGCATCATTAACGGGAACAATAACCAGTTCTCGCCACCTGAACCATCACATTTTCACCAACAGAGCGTTCATGCGTGCACATCTGCAACACTGGGATGCAGCGATATGCAATGCCAAGAAGGTTAGTTTTTGTCTGCTCTCCCACACAGTTATACTCACTTACTCCAAGTCCATCAGCATTCAGCCGTCCATAATTGGCTACATCACAAAGAGTGTCGCACTCATCGGCAAGGGAGAAAAGAATGATGTTTGTTGCATGTTTGACCTGGCATTCAGACACTCATGTTCGTTTGACACGGATCGTCTCCTTTTGATCAAGGTGTGCATTCAGCTCGCAGTGGAACACAGTTGCCTCTTAGACACTTCTTTTATCTAGGCAGTGGTTCTGTTCATGGCTGGGGAACACAGAGGTGCAATATCACGCATACACAACCTCATCGCCACGGTGTGGTCCAAATCAATTTGCTTTCTGGTGCAGGTATGTGTATAATATACATCCGCATGGGGCACTGACATTTCAAACAGGTGAATATGTATCTTATTCTTGGAAACTTGCAATTGAAAGACAATGACTACGAGGACACGATACAATCATTCAAGTATGCATGAGCTCAAATACAATATGATACTGGGACTTTCCTCTTTACCATCTCATTGGTAAGCTTTCCGTCAACTATCTCAGACGTATCAACAACAGTCATCTTTGACAGATATCAGGTTGGAAGTTTGATTGTCTAGGCATTACAATTCGACAACGTCTTTGTGAGGCACTATATATGGCAGGTCACATAAAGGATGCAGGCAAGTCTCTGCTCGAAATGGTAAACACGTTTGGCAAAGAAGTCTATGCAAATGTATCCCTCACCAAGTGGCTTTCTGGTGAGCCTGTGCTCCTTTAGTCTTGTTGTTACCATGTATTCTGATTATCTTCGCAGATTTCACCCACAGATGTCTCTCTACTTCCCAGAGCGATACTGATGCAGATTTAGAGGCCTCCCGACTTAACAAAGAGCCAATGCTTCATACAACTCTCCAAAGATTTCTCGTGAGGGGGTGGGTAAAATCAACATTGGTGAGTTGTTCATGGAAAGATGCTCTGGCTGCGGCTGCCAGTGTGAGTGCCGCATTTTGCTTCCAATCCCCTTTGGACCTGACACTTGGGACGGTTGCAGTTCACGCTTCCGAGATTCTCAATCTATCAGCTTGTGTGTGAACGTCTAGAGATGATAGACCATGTGATGGATGCGATTGAATGCCTACAACAAATGGTGATTGAATTGGAAGGGGATACGGACACGCATGGTGAGCGAGCGAAATGGCTTGAGGGTGAGGAATTGAGCATATATGTGGGTGACGTTTGTTCAATGCTTTTATCAGAATTCAAGCAATGCTGTGTGGAAAAGCTAGTGCACTTCGGGGATGCTGCAACGGATGCTCAACGACATGAAGACGCCATTGCTCATTACTCTGCAGCGTTGTTTCTCGATCCCGCAGTCCCACAAGATATTCTCATCAAACGAAGCAAGGCACGTGTGGCCATGAACCTGTGGGAGGATGCGTTAAATGATGTAAACGAGGTATGTCACTTTATTGTCCCCAAATTTATCTTTGTTGATTAATTTTGCCAGGTCATTGCACTCGATCCATCATTGCCGTTGGGTTACGAGATGAAGTACATAGCGTTGCGTGGGGCAGGTCACCAGAAAGCTATGTTGGATGCGTTCGAGACGATGCTATCCAAAATGGACCAGTCACCCGATCTGGAGATTCGTGGTGAGTATGATAACCTGAGTGAATTTTGCCAGCTAATCATTTCCTAGGGCGTTATCGCCAGCACACGAATACAAGGGAGACAATTCGCAAGGCCATTCAGGATACTATTCGTGAATTGCCGCGAGTGCTTATTAACACCACCACGGGCCGTCTGTGCAATAAATCGGAACAAGCGACGGCATTCGAATCATTGCCGGCCTTCACGGAGCTCATCTCGTCAATGACGACAGAGATCGACCACGCCCGTATTGAACGAGAAGTTACCGACTATTACCGTTATGCCATGTTTTCACACAGGTGGGAAAACAACGAACCACTGTTTGAACAGGTCACGAACATCATGGTTTATGAGCTCGAGCGATCTCCGACTCATGACAAGCTCATGACAAGCTCCAGATGTTTTGCAAGATTGTGCGGGATGCTGGGTTTTACTGGGCATGGAGTGACACATGCTGTATAAATAAAGCAGATCATTTCGTGCTCCATGAAGCCCTGGTCTCTATGTTCAAGTGGTATCGGGGATCAGCTCTCACGATTGTTCTCCTCCTCGGCGTTTGCTCCCCATCGCGGCGTGGTGATCTCGTCAGGAGTATCTGGAACTCCCGGGCATGGTCATTCCAGGAATATCACGCGTCCAAAGTTGTTCTGTTCTACAATGAGGGCTGGACATTATACAGAAACATCGATGCTCCTAACCACAAGGAGTCCCCCGAGATAATCTCGGAAATGGAGGAGGCAACCGGTGTCTCGGCCCAAGCATTGATGACGCTCCAACCAGGCCTGGACAACATCCGGGAGAAACTGTCTCTTGCTTCGAGACGCGAAACGATGCTTGTTGAGGATGCGGCGTACTCGCTGCTTGGAATATTCTCTATCTCGTTGCCGGTCGTGTATGGGGAGGGGGACTTGGGCAACTTTTATCGCAGTTGCTTACAACCTCAGGAGACACAAGCACCTTAGCGTGGACAGGAAGGTCTGGGAGCTTCAACAGCTGTCTCCCGAGCCATATCACTGTATTCCAGGAGTCGCCGACATCGCATATTCCCCTTGCCATTGAAGCGCTGCAGATGGATGCCATAATTTCCGGATTACGGGCTTCTTCACCCAATCCCTCATTGGTCGTGAAACTGCACGACCGACTCAATGACTTACCTGTACTGTGGTTCGCTGGTCAGCGTATGAAGCTACCGTGCATCATTTGCAAGCTCGGACCAGTTCCAGTTTCTCAGGCAGGAGCAAATCGTGTTCTTCGTGCACAAACAGCTGTGCTTGGGATTGTAGAGATCAGAACGAACGAAGACCTCTCTCAGCTTGATTCTCTATACCTCGTTCACCCTTGGATTGACTTTCTCCTTGACAGACAACCTGTTGGGGGTGTCACAAAGACTATCCCAGAGGAGAACACGGACGACCCATTTTCTATCGTGGGCCCACTGCTTCCATCTTCTGATCCATCAACTGTCGCATAGGCACCCCCATAAACACGAGCAGCGCAGCTCGTTGCACGCCTGGGGCGTTTCGGTGGACGACTCGCTACACCCACTCGAGATGCAACTTCTCTCCGGCCTCCGTCGTCTGTCTCGCAGGCAGATAAGCAAATGCAAGCGCTCAAGCTACTTGCGCGACTGAAAAGACCGTTTGGTGCGCTGTTGCTGACGCCGCATCTTGGGAACGTGGCGGCATACAGGAGGGTTGCTGCGGAGAGCCGGATTACAGTCCAGGTGGTGGAAGATATCACGGGATCGGTATTGAATAAGCTGATAGAGGGAGCGCGCGTGCTTGACGTACTGTGACTGTGATTTCGCTCGTTCCTGTTGTTGTAACTCTCTTATGGGCTCGTTATCGTCCCTATCGTCTATTATGCCATTTAGATTTTTTTTTATCAGAGTATCTCAACAGTATTGATCCCGACCTTGGCACTCATAAGCACGGCAATCTCTGGGAGTTAGGTTCCACACACCCTCATCACATCAAATGTCATCCACCCAGAGGACATCATAGATCCTGGCGTACTATCCCTCATCTCTTTGCCGTCTCGCGTGGTTGCCGTGCTATTCCGAGTACTGTAGTCCCATTTATGCAGCCTGTGAGGACCACGCAAATTGCCCTGGGTGGACCAGATACTGTCGTTGGAACCTTGACAGCAAGGCTCGTCATCACGAGGATAAGTTAGCAAACTCATCGCCTTTTCTAGTCTTTGAACTCCCTCAAGAGGACTTTGATAAACTCGAAAAGGCTGCTGCTGCACACTCGCTCAAGCATGTTATGAACCCTAGCAAGGGCTGGAAGCTGCCCTTTGACGTGTTTGATGGGGAGTAAGCGAATCTATCGAACATTGCTCTCGTAGCACTGCTTAGCATGTCGTATCCATTTCGTTTGTATGTTTTTGAAGTGTTTGTTTGGCATCAGCTTCCGATCCAAACAACTGCCAGTAACGTTATCCAAAACGGGAAGACAGTCGCTCGCCGTCACATCTTTCCAGCACCCCCATCCCGATGCACCATGCCTTCGCTTTCCAGAAAATATCGGGCTCCATGCAAACGTGACCATCGAAGCTGCTGCAAACATGCTTGCTCGCGCGGCACAACTATCTCTCACCGTTCCTTATTCATGGACGTTTATTGACAAGCCTGTTGGTATGCAAACACGCAGCAGGACTCGAAAAATGCACATTGACATGTTTAATTTCATCGTAGAGGGCCAAGTCATACTGATCTTCCTCCCCAACCCCGCACAATTCCCAAATGATGGTATTCGCTAGAAAGACCAAGAGACGCGCTACGCTCTCCCTGCACCCGGCAATCGTGTACGTGTTGGTTCCCACAGGCCCGCGCCAAGCACATGAGCTGATTTGTTACTTAGGAGATCGAAGTTATGGAGATAAAATGCGGGTTCGTGCCCAACACGCAAGAGACGACCGCTTGGCGTGTCCGACGTACCGCCTCGTCAAGGGTGGCCATCCACAGATCACGCTCGTGCATTACACACGTGGACCAGTCATTCGTGAGTCTAGACCCATTTTTGCTCCTGTATCGCGTCCCGTGTTTCGGGTGCATCTTACATTCTCACTGCCTTATCGTCCGGACGTTACATATGCCACGACGTTGGAAGGATAAAAACCAACATGGTTGGTCTCAATTCAGCCCAATGT
>JBBPLB010000417.1:0-11099 GCA_038089595.1 Bothia castanella
AGAGAATGAGAATAATGATTGTCATTTACAAACATTTAGAGATGTGTTTAGGATACACAACAACAATGCTCAGAACCAGAACTGTATAAGTATGTAAATATTTCTTATACATAACTTGTACTCAAGGTCAAGTAATATTGGACTCTACAACTTACATATCATATTTTAGAGCCATCACATCTTCTTGTACATATTCTAAATGAACTCTACATGCTTGTTTGGTATATAATCCCAAAATACATACATAGCTCTTTCATACAGTATATACACTCACTTGTCTACTAATTCTGACACTAATACATTTTATGTTTTTCTAGATTATATATATAGAAATTATTGCTATTTTTAAGTCTAAGTAAGCTTGTCCTAACTCTAATCTATTTACAAAATCTGTATATAATGTTTCTAAATGACTAGGAGGTTTTTATGCTGATGAGTCCAATGTAAGGAGAACAAATGCAGGACTCACTCGACAGATCAACTATTAACTCTTCATGACCAGCTGAACTCTAAGTCTTTTGTAGAGGTAAAGGAGATCCATAACTGAACATGAGGAAGAGTGAGATAAGGACTATAGTAGTTGAATACACTTTAATGTATGATAGTGGATTGTTAGTGGTTGTGATAGGTGAGGCTAGTGAAGCCTTGAGGTGTTGTGGGTAAAATTAGGCATGATCTAATGCTATAACACCTCTGGATCTTCTATGTCATGACTTTAAATCAACACACAAAGTATTGTCAAGTGATCTGAACTTAGAGTAGATTGATACTTTCTTGGTTTGTGTTAGTTGTATTTATTTTGTTGTATCGCCTGTAGTATACTGTCCTATAGTCAGCTAGTGAGTGTTCATATATCTAGTTATGCCCTTGAAACTGTTGAAATGCTTTCCCCTCCTTGGAGCTTTCAGAAATCCATAAACATCTAAAAAAAGTCATCCATAGATTTGAGTACTATATGTGACACATGTTGCAGAAGACAGATGAGAGAGAAGCCACATAACATCTATGGGTGGATGATGAAGAGTGAAAAGACATTATATCTCATTCAATATGACTGGCTATAATGTACAATCACAGATTGAGATGTTGGGATGCATGAATGGACCTCCTTTCAATGCATAGAACACACCTCTACAATAAGACACTATCATCAACAAAAACAACTCTTCCAAGTCCTACCCTGGATGTAGATGATCCAGTGTGATGTCAAGTGTCTTGAGATAAGACAGCTGAGATGCTTTCAATCTGAGGAAGAACATCATCTCTACTATCTTCCCATGCTTCTGGTCTTCTAAAGACATGGAAAGAAAGTTGACTTTCCAAGTCATTACCAGATGTCTGAGTTCTAGTTCCAGTTCCAGTCTGGTACAATTTGGCCTCTCACATGAGATAGTGATATACATATCTCAAAGCTGTGGGAGGGTCAAGCAAGCATCATGAACATTCTGAAGAATATCCACCACCACTTTATTATCCTCTTTTATAAACTACTAACTCTCACCATCATATATGAGGTTAATGCAGAGTATGTTCATTGTCTTTTTTGGTCAGTGATTGTCAGAAGGTCTGAAATCCTAGTCAAAGAGCAAAGGATTGTTTTGAGCTGTGTGTCTAGTCCATGAAATTTGTAGTAGTGACCTGAAGTGTTTGTTTCTGAGTCATTCCCATCCCAGCTGATACCATAGCACTTGTACATGAGTATATCCCAGTCACCTATAGACTTTCTGATGCAACAGTTCAAGAAATCTTTGAAAAGCCAGAGAGTGAGGGGTCTTCTACTTACATCAAATGTGGCACAGAGTATTCTGTGTACTAGGAAAAACATTGGCACAGTCACAGCATCAACCCTGTAGACAATCTCTATGAATATCTTGCTTGGAAACATTGTATGCTACTGAAATGATTAGTAGGTTATTAACAATAATCATACATGTAACTACCAGTTGAATCTTTTCAAGATATGAAAATAATGTGTTTGTTGAAGTCAAATGAATAGTTTCAGACTTTTATGGTTTCTAGAAAGATTAGTTGGTTATGGATGAAAATACATCAAAGAGGATGTGTGATATACCAAATGAGTTTGAGAGCAAAAGTATTGTTTGTTCAAGTTAGTCAAACAATCAGGTTTTTATTCTAATTTCAACCAACCATGGCTTCATAGTCCACAGGTGTGGACCAGTATAATTTGATATATTCCAATTAGTGGTACAATTGTTGTAGATAGGCATAAATTCTGTATTGTGGTTCTACAATAGCACACTCCTGTTCCAACTATGGTCTTGTAGTCCATAGATATGGAGCAGTATAATTTGATGTCTCAATTAGTGGTAGAATTGTCACATACATAGGAGTTTTGAGATCTTTTCTACAAGAGCACAATGATATATCCAAGCTGACATATTCGGGTCTTGTCTCTCCATGAATTGCATATGAACAATTTATATAATGTTTTATGAATCAAGAGAACAATGACACATCTTAGCTGAAATGTGTGGATGTGGAGGTACAAGCAATGATGTAGTCCATAGAGCGGAATCATTGGGGCTGTATGCATCCATATTTTCAGACTATTCCAGATTTCTGAATGTCTAAAGTGATTCTAGTCAAGGATATGTAGAAATTAGTTGTAGTATAGAGGAAAACTCACTGAGATCTACTTAACATGAGCTATAGACTGAAAGACCAAAGGAGACTATCAAATGTAATAGAATAATACAGTAGAAACTGAATGAGAAAGTATGATTTGAGTAACTGGGGACACCTGCTTGAAACAAACTAAGGCATGGATGACAGGCTGTCAGGTTTAAGAACATAGAAGTACCAGAAATGAGTCTTTAGCTTCTGTCCTACTCTCACATATCCTTCAAAGGACACAACACAGATAGACTTGAATGGTGGAAAAGTACATATAGAATACCTAAATGTTCCACCATGTTATATATTCCATCAGAAAATACACTGTCTGTTATATCTTCACACTACCATCCAGTAATACATGTATATTCTGGAGTTCTTTGATGTGTTATCCAATGAGCTTGAGATTGGCTCCCAAGTTTACCATATCAAGTGTATTGTATATGATGCTGGTATTATTAATCATCTTGGAGCTTTCCTTCATCAACTCAATAAGACAGTTGAAATGATAGTGGATGATGGATGGATGAGAGGTGGTTGAGGCCATTTGAGTGTGAGGGATACCTTGACACTTTCTAGTCCTGGTGGTTCTGAGCTTTAGTCTCAGAACCACCACTCTAGAACCCCTATCCATATAATCTATGCCCTCTATGCCAATCCTAACATAAGTAATGGTAAAGGTATTGCTAGTGAACTAGCAGTCAGGATAATTTCTATCTCAAACTTTTATATCTGAATCTAACACTTGATGGTCTGAAAGTACCAAGTAGATCACTTGTCTGAGCTTATATGACTAACAAATATGTGTCATCAATAAAATAATACATATCAGGGCTTGATAAATCATTTTCCTTTCATACAATTATAGTCTCTTTGGTCTTTCTTGCTGTCTTCTTCTCTTTTTCTGAAAAGTATGAATATTTGACTGACTTGTATGACTCACTGAGGATACCTCAGATTCAACTTCATTGACATTTAAGTTCAACAATATAACCTTCACTTTGGTCTTAGACAATTGTAAAGACTTCAGTTGTGCTATCACTTACTTTTGTTCTGTCTAACACATTTTGAGTATCTTTTCCATATGTGTAAGTGTCTTGGTCAATGTTGAGACAAGGCTAATAGCTGCTGTCTTGTCAAGCTCATCTTCCATATGACCACACTAGACATCTTGTTGTTAGGTTGGCAATATAAACACCAGATCTTTAAAGTGGGTTCCAAGCCCAAGCTCCAAGATGATACTTAGGGTTTCATTGTAGAATAGCTCTTCTGAGGAATCCATGGTTGGATCACTCATATGTAGAACCTACTTGTGAACAATGGTGACAAGATCCTAAGAAAAGTATATGAAAAATATGAAAATCAATATATGTGTATACTAATTCTTTGGACTTACACTTGAAAAAGCTAGAAAACTAAGTTCCAGAGATGTATTCAATAGTAGTTTTGAACCAAGTTTGGAGAATTGGACTATTTTGACAATCTCCAAGATTACCTTCCAACTCTCTTTTTAGATACTGTCCATCACTCTTGCTCACTCTATCTAAGCACTCAATGGTTTCCCTTCATAGATATGAGAAAGTTACTTTAGAATTGGGTTCATGCAAAAAAGTCAAGGTTGGCTGGTATAAATATCCTATCCAATCAAGTTCACTTTGATACTGTCTTTCTAATCAGTCTTAAAATAGGTTCATTCTAGATAGGAGAGGGGGAGGGAGAGAGAGAGGTAGAGGAGTAGGCTAACTTTCATTCAGTCATTCAAACAGATCCTCTTGACAACAACCACTACATCATTGTGTCATATCCATCCTGACTACTACCCTCTTTCCCAAGCTCCTCCCAATCATCTCTGATTGTCTTTCATTGCAGCATCATTGGACCTCCTTAGAACTATTGCCTTGGGACTCCTTTACCTCCTGGACAGATATCTGGTACAGCCTTCTTTATTGTTCTTGGACCCTTTCGTAGTTTAACCTGACTCTTCATTCTATCTATATACTTACAACCCTTTATTCTTACTATATAACTATGACTTTTTGTTTCTGCTATGACCCTTCATTCCTATGACCCTTTGCTACACCTCCTTATGACCTTCATTCCTTGTTTATTGTTCTCCTTCCTTTATAGGTTTGAACTCTGACCAGACTTGTAGTATCTTAGACCTATGATCTCTGCCATGTGTCCTCAGTATGAATATCAACTTTATCCACCCTCTTGTGTCTATCTGACCTCTTCTGAACCTCTGTTCCTTCCAACTCCTAGAAGAAACCCCTCTGACCCTTTGTACTCTGAAATCAAGGAATGAGCCTCAACAAGGGCATGACACACAAGTCTTCACCAATTCTCATTAAGTCCCCAAGCTTGTGCAATATGAGGTACAAGGGAAAAGGAGTTGGATCACACGCATACTATACGTCTTTGCCCACTCATATATGTAAACCATGGCACATCTACGTTAATCCCAATCACATTACCAACCAAGAGAGGGCCTGATGGGCTAGGAGGAAGTGACAAGGGAACAGGGCTTTCTGGCCGCTCCAAGCTGGATCAGAGTTTCCCATAGTTACATTGTCATGCAGTTTCCACAAATACATGCTTGGCAGTACATAATATCACAGTCAGCATTAGAGTTTTCATTTGAAATCTGAGGCATGGTTTTCATTTTGGTTTCAAGGTCTCAACAGAGACTTACTAAGGCCATGTGTAAAGTGTGCTCATTTCCCTGCATTTTGACTTATACAAACTCAAGATGGTCCACAGGTCTAATTGCTACAAGCACTGTTTGCACCTCAAAGTAGAACAGTTGGAATTTACTGGTTGTAATACAGAAGGTGGTTTGAGTAGTTTAGAGATCTAGTAGTGAGGCAGTAGTGTGGCCTTCAGGGTTCATCACCATGGGAGCATGTCAGGAATTCTACATGAGGCACAACAATGTGTACTGTGAACCTCAATCTTAAATTTACACTCTGTTTTGGCATCGGAAGTTTTGTCTGGCACTAGACTTCACCAATTTGATGCCCATGTACAGATACTGGGCAACTACCATCCCTACCCCTAGATTGACACTCTGCAAAACTCGCCAGTTTACTATAAACATGTTCGCTTTGAAACACTACCTATGTTCTGTGGACTTGCATGAGTAAAAATGGTGCAGTAATTCCTCAGATTGTACTGTCAACTAGCGGATAACCCATGACATATGACTGGTTCAAGGGTGTCTAACATGAGTCCAACTCATTGCCAATGGGTAACTTGCTGTATGTCTGTGTTGGTTTTTCCTATATATGTTGAAACAATATGGGTATTCTGAGCATGTGCTTAAAAAGCACTTCATGTACATCTCTTGTTGCACCCTCAACACCATTTTCTTGCTTTAAATAGCTATGGGGAACAGTTTGTCCATTAGAGATTGAAGATCTCGACCTGCACTGAGTATGTTCAATGGGCTAAACGTAGGTTTTCGAGCCCAAGTGCCTAAGTAGCTGACCAACCCACCCATCTAGCAGGGCAGCATATGTGTAAAGCAGGTGCAAGAGAATGGGGAAACTCTTGACCCAAGTCAGCACAAGACATTTTCTCTGCACTGCATGTGGATGACAATGAAGAAACTGCTACTAGGTATGTGAAACCTCTCTACACAGTTTACATGCTAATAATAAGGTAGATGTCCATGTGATAATGTTGCTCTCGACATTGGATGGATGATCATCCTATGGTGCAGCACTATGGCCCTGAATGGGGAACCAAACATGAGTGTTTGTCAGTACATACAATATTGTCAAATGGCAAGGGCTGATCCCAATGTGAGACTCTCTGAATTCTCCTACTTGTGATTGCACTAATGGAGATTGCAGACTCTTCTGGGTTGTCGCAATCCTTTGAATCCAAGCCCATAGC
This sequence comes from Bothia castanella, assembly GCA_038089595.1. Lineage (NCBI taxonomy): Eukaryota > Fungi > Basidiomycota > Agaricomycetes > Boletales > Boletaceae > Bothia > Bothia castanella. The sequence goes on from JBBPLB010000417.1 coordinate 6,532, forward strand.
AGGTAATGAGGAGCTGCCACAAGGCCATACTATTATGACCAAATGACTATTGAGCCACAGTGCAAGCAACCCACATGCATAGGACAGAATTCTACATGAGAGTCTGGGAACTCACACTATGACAGCATCTACCTTCTGAAACAATGTGGATGATGTATTGTCATGTTTCTCCCTTTCAGTGGCTATCAGATGGTGGAACGATGGCAGTGATCCATCATGGTTGGGGTTGAGAGTCATTGACTGTCACTCACAAGTATGGTTGATATCAGAAACTCAGCTGTTAATCACAGTATGTCCACAGTCAACCATGGGATGTCCTGGTTACCCCAAACATGCGATGAATAGAGGTCACACTGCTGATCATGTCTTCCTCTGCTAGAGAGAGATTATAGACACGTTGCAGTGCTAACTTATTTTGGTTTGGCATTATAGATTTTATTGTCTCAGACAGTTTGGTGACCTCGAGTGTACAATTTTGAGGCTTGGGAATGTTACTGACTTCACTTTTGATGGTTGTCCTGACAAACCATCTTGTCTGAAAAGCCTCTACAACTCTCTTTGAGTGTCTGGAGAGAGCTTAGAGACCTTGAGTGAATGCTGTCCTCACCTCTGATAGTTACCTCGAGAATCTCAAGCCTGCTTGACCATCCTCAGGCATTCTTTCCTCTCTCGTTTTGAACACCTTGTAGAGTTTGGCAAGTTCAAGTAAGCGATTTTGAGGTTCAGAAATTCTTTTGACCTTGCCTCTAATAGTCATGCTGATCTGAACAGCCTCAGCAACCCTTACAGGCCTTGTTTTGAGCCCCACAGAGCTCATGCTCGAAGTTGAAGACTGCACTGAGTCAAATCAATAAAGGGAGACAGAATTTGAGAATGGTTTCAGCTGGTGTCAGATCCGGAATGTAAATACAAGGTGACATCAGCACTGCCAGAGCGACCACTGATGCCTATAGGACCACCACAAGCCTAGGTCAAAGAGTCACTCAGCATCATCCATCCGCTTACCTAGCATTTGTTTCCTGCATGTCCATGAGCAAACTTGACTCCATCCATTGAACCCTTGACAGTCTCATGGTTACTTGTCCAAGCATTGCCCAAACCACCTAAAGAGGTGACACCAGAAGTTGTTCTGCTGAGGCACCTATGCCTCCTCCTAGCTCTGACCACAAGCCGTTTCCCTCACCACAGCTATGACTGCCAGCATCCCCCATGTCTTTATTGTCTAGAGGACAACTGGGTCCGTCACTGTCTTTGATGGCCCCAGCGATCTCGAGCAAGTGATTTTGTGACTCAGGAGTGTTGGTCCCAGGTGTAGCAGCAGTTCTCAGGTCACTCTGATAAACCTGGCTATCTAAATGACCCTGGAAATTCCTTCAACTGTGGTAAATGACAGATTAATAGCTTCACCATCTCTAGAACCCTCAGTGAGTAATCTAAATCTGCTCACGATGGGGTATTAAATAGGGTTCAACTATATGACAAGCTGGTATTAGATAAGCTAGGTGATTGCAAATAAATTAGTCGTCTGTGAAGAAACTGAAGTTGACCTGTGACTTTCTAGCACCACCCAGTTTCTCTTCCATAAACTGAATGATCTCTTCGCTTGAACAGTGTGATCTCACAGTACACCAACACTGGCCCATGAACTTCCATCTTTGCTCCATGACCAATACACTGTCTGGCTATCTTGATGTTATCTTTCTCAAGAGCGTATTCACCACCTGCTTAGAATGCTCATAATAATAATACAGTATCTTGCCACTCAAAATCTGTCAGACGTCAAGTATGAGTGACATGCATGGAAAGATGGGGATTCTACACGGACCTGCAATATGATACTTCCAAATGAATACACATCACTCTATGGCATTGACTTCACCTGGGGTGGTTCATCTTCCATCCCATCCCCAAGATTGAAGAATTTGGGGGCTGTCCATTGTAGGGTGCCCCACCCATGGAGCAACATGGCAAATGTTGACCCCACAAGGTTAGTCAAAAGCATTGACAGACCAAAGTTGGCAATATAGGCTTTTCTATTCCCATTAATGAAAACATTTGACTAGAGGGGAAGAGAGTGTGTATAGATCAACAGAGAGACATAAGTGCGAGTGGGACACAATGCCTCTTACACCTGAAAGGTCTCCATGCATGACAAAATTCGAGTGGACCTCTGTCTAATCCTTCTCTTTCAAGTCCCCATCATTCTAGACCTCTGGTCAGACTAATGTCTAGATGTACAGGATCTAACACATTGATACTGTCAACAACATCATCTACACCACTGACAACATCAATAGGATTGAATAGCAATCATAAAAATTTTCAAGACATCATTGCTCAATTTCATTTGGAGCAGCTAGAAGTAAACTAGGAGTGGAATCATATTCATCAATCCTTGAAAAGGATAATATCACCTTTGTGCATATATCAACTAATTCATGTGTTCATTTACCTACTATTCAAGAAGGTAAGTTGTCAAGTCCAGCTTACAGCAATGCCTACTGATGGACTATGAGGCTGGGGTTATCTTAGAGAAGGTTGCCCTCAGTGCCTTTGCTAAAGAGTGCACAAAGGAAATGCTACTTATGTCAGACATGCTGGCTCTTAGTATGGATGTCATTTCAAATTAGCAGGATGGACAGGATCTCAAACTCACAATAATGTAGGCCAGAGGCCATGTCATGACACTTATTCCTACACCCAACTGTAGCATGATGCCCATGATGGCTCATGACTCTGTCTGCATCAATACCCAGTATTAGAAAGGGCTACCCATTTAAAAAGTCAATAATGTTGGTCAAGACCAAGAGAAACCAGAAACAGGACCATCACTCCATTGTTGGCCAAAGTATTTTCTAGATATGAGTGGAAGCCCAAGTTCTGCTTTTCACTGATTTGAAAGCATAGTCAAAACTTACAAAGAATTGATATATGCTGAAACACTCTTGCAGCTGCAATACAGTGGATATTAGAGTCCCCACTTTTTGATGTCATTGGTATCCTCTAGGCCAAAACACAGATCATGTAGTACAAGGAAGTAGACTCTACTCACCTCTCAATTCATTCCTATGGTGGAAAAATCCAAGATATCACCATTGGAGCTTGTCTAGTATATTAGGCATCAGACTATCCACAACCTTCTGTGTTTCCTGGAGTACATGGTGGAAGTAGTGGTTGAAATAATTCTCATAGTTGTGACATTCTTATGACTCAGAGCTACCAAACATATATTTAATGAATGAGAGGATTTCAAACTCTTTGTATCTATAAACACTAGAATAGACAACATAAAATGGACTCTAGTTGTTATAGTTGTAGTTTTGAAGTTCTTCTACTATCTTTTCTCTGATCTAGTAATTGTTATGTTGTATTCTTTGGTCCCTTATAACAATGGCTGAGATGAATCAAAGATATGTTCAGTGATTTTCTCAATTGACTTGATCTGTAGAGACAAGGCAAGATATATCAAATATAGTCAAGAAATATCATAATAATATGATTTTTAGTTCACATGTGATGTAAAAATTTGATTCAATTGATAATTGGTAATGACACAGTAATGCACAAGTATCACAAATACTTATGTATAAGTAGTATAGAAAATGGAAGGACAAGACATAGTATAGGATGGACAATAGAGATCATGTTATGCAAGTATATGAAATACTTTTGCACATAAGAAACTACAATGGAAGAAATGAAGGCAATGAATAGTCACAAGATATCTTTGAAGTCTATTCAATAATTCATTGCTTGCACTAGTATATGAAATATTACACAAACCAGAATATAACTCAAGATAATCCAAGACAATGTATTGACACAACTATACCAAGTATTGTACAACCACAAAATATTTCATCTGAAGCTCACTTTATTATCAATATCTTGTAGAAGTATGTGGAATACTTATATAAACTAAACATAACCAAATGTAATTCAAGACATCACAGAATATTTTAACTGAAGTCTATCTAATTAATCTTATTCAAGTATATGAAATATTTACACATACTAGAATATCACTCATGATCCAAGACAATTCTGTAGGCTACTTTTAGGTATGAGAGGGTCTAATTCCAGATTCAGATATTAGATACAATTACATTTGGGTACCTTGATTTTTGAGCATCTTGTTCTTATTGAGCTCCATAGTACCCTCCATCACATTCAACACATACATGTTCTTGAGTTTATCAGAGATGTCATTATATCATGTCTATGTATCTTCTGTCTTGTTGAGGGTCATGGCATCCTTGATAATCTGCTGCATCATCTCTCACATGGTCCAGACACACCTGGTCTTTAATAGCTTTGTACATAAATAGTAGCTGATAAACAGTACTTGCAGCTTCTTCATTGATATTGTTGACTTCTTGATTTTGATGGTGTCTAGCCAAGGAAAGCTTATGTGGCACAGTATGTCTGAAACAAGGACTTACATTCTTAACCATGTAGAATCAAGGTTGTCATTGTCAAGGTTCAATATCTCTTGTAGTGTCAATAGAGAATGAGCACTGGCTACACTGATCTTGGGTTATTTAAGTAGCATGTCTCTAATGAACCCA
>JBBPLB010000418.1:0-10823 GCA_038089595.1 Bothia castanella
AATCGCGACTGCAGAGACGCCAAGCAAAACGGGAAAGACAACGACTCGGACACCCGGCATCACCCAAGGAATCACAATCCCACTGACTTGCTGGCACAGGTACGGTTTCGCGAGCGGGTTGGATCTGGGCAGTAGATTTGCCTCGCGGCACGCAGTAAAAAATGCAGCTTTGTGCCCATGGTACTCACTGTATGTCGAGTAGGAGTAGGCCACGCAACTGGTGGACAATCTTTTAGTAACAAGAATATAAAAAAATGGCACTCACTTCTGAGTCGCTTCATTCGTTCCCTGACATGCCTATCAGTTTTGAAACGGATGGCCTCATCTTGGAGGTCGATAGGGCCATTGAATTGGAAAAGGAAGACAAGCCTCCCCCTGATCCGAACTTCAAGCGCCCATATCAACACATTGTCAGAGGAGCGAGGCCAAAACGTTACTCTCTTCTGAATTGGCCATGTTCCAACCGTATCTACTGTTCATATTCGTTAACACATTATATATCGTCAGTGCGTGAGTTACACGTTATATACGTATATGCGTATGTTCATCTTGGATGAAAAAAAAAAAGAAGAAATGGTAATAGAGGAATGAAAAAAGAGTCCGTTGTGTGCCAAGACAAGAGCGAGAAATAGCAATGCGCTGGTGGGATGGGGGAAAAGAAAAATGGTGACTGCTGCGAGTAGCATACCGTTAAGAAGTGCTTCTACAAAAACCAACTTGGAATTGAAAACGAGAAAAAATAACAATGCAATGTTCGCCTATACCAGTGAATAACCGAGAGAAAAAGACGGCGTCCTACCGAACGTGCGCAACACCCTATAGCAATGCCCACACTCAGCTGGTTGCAGGCGGTATCACGTCCAGCAGCGCACGCAGCTCCCGGATACACTCGTGACACCGCACATGCACCTCCTTGGCGTTCTCTAGCAACGGCTTGATGTTCTCCGGCGTCATCGACAGCTTGATCTCGGGAAGCGCATGCGGATCGTCGAGCGGCTGCGGCGGCGCACTCCGTACGGACCCCGTCCGACTGCTTCCTGGCATGCCCCTCGAAGGTGGTCGATGCGGGCTCACTCGGGGCACCAATACGCGGTTCTTGGCTGTCGCGTCCGACCGAACTTGTTCTCCGTCTTCCACCTCTTCCACGTTCGACAGACGCGTCGATCGCATAGGCCGTATGGACCGTGGGGACGCCTCCGCCTCCAACCGCAGTGCCTGCGCTGTGTCATGCCCACGCCGCGGCGTCACAGGACGGTGCGTCGACCCGGAAGCGTGCGCTGGAGGAAGCTCGGACAGGAACGGAGACAACCTTCCCTTGCGTCCTTTGATGGTCGCCGTGCCTTCGATCCCCAACGCCCGGGCCGCGCCGTCCAGATCAATCGCCAACTCAATCCGGTCCCAGTCATCCTCGTCTCCTGTCATGTTACTCCCCCGGCTTGCACTGCGCACATCGCTCCGGCTGTCTTGTGAGGACTCCCCCGCGGAAGAGGACGTCCCGCCCTTGTTCTTTTGTCCTATCCTGAAGATCGAGGCGAGCGAAGGTCGTCGGGGAGATGATTTGTGGTTTAAAGGTGGTCCACTATAAGGAGAGTTGACTGGCATGTCTGTTGCAGACCGAAACGATTCAGGCCCAGTACTCGTCTTCGGTCTTCCGTGAGCAGCACCACCCGCCGTAAGGTGTCCGTGCGGATAATGGTGCGAACAATGCGACGACTCGGTGCTCAGCGAGGCAGTCGAGGGACCGGTTGGGAGAGGAGGCACGGGCGGTGCTGCGGTCTGCTCTGAATGACTCCGCTTCAGCATTCTCAGCATATCTCTCAACCCAGTCAGTCCCATCCTCCCACCGCGTCGCTTCTTCTTCCCGCTTTCCCCGTGATCAACACCTCGAGAGTCAGACTCCTCCGAAGGAAGCGTGACGGTGCTACTCATCGCGTCGCCCCACCTCCAATTCCTGTTCACATTCTCCTCGGGTAGAGGTACCTCGTCGGAGGGAAGCTCGCCACTGTTGAGCATGTCCCGAAGGAGGACGAGCTGCCGTTGGCTGAGATCATGCCGGCCCGTCGACGCGCGCCACGAGGCAATGGGAGGACCAGATGTCAACGTCGACGTCGATGCCGTCACGCCACCGATGATCGCCGTCGGAGGAGCCTTGGACTCTTCACCTGAAAGTGTTATAGCGCGCTCGCGGTTCTTCCGACGGTCAAGCTCTGCTTGCATTGACACAGTCGGCGCTGAGAGGCTGGAAGACGGTCCGGACGCTGGAGGAGAAGCCGGAGAAGGTCCGCCTCCGCCGAGTTCGATCAGCAACTCTGCGCATTCCCATGAAATTTTATACTTGACGGTGATAGCGTAGAGAGTGGTGGCAACATGCTTGTGCTCCGAAAACGAGTTTGAGGCAGTTGAGGAAGTGTTGGCTGGTGGTGACGTATTGGAGCGTAGTCGAGAACGCGGACGGACAAGACTAAACACGGTGGGCGATGTGGCACGAGATGGGGGAACGCTCTCAAGGAAGGTTTGTACTTCTGCAAGTAGCTGATGGTAGGTTACTTGCAATTCCTTCAGGTCTATCACACGATAATCAGTACCAGACAACATGTAACACGGAGAACCACTCACTATCGACGCTGGTTGCAAACTCTCGAACCATCCCCAAATCCCTCTTCAATCCAATCTGTGCCTGACTAATTCTCGCAGGGATCTTTAAGTCACCTAACGAATTTCGTCTCGGCATAGATGCATTCGACGGAGGCGGATTAGGGGCTTGCGTAGTACGACCCAACGACGCAGACTGTGGTGAGGAGGGTGATTTGGGCGTCGTCTTATTCGACGCGACTGGAGGTGACGAGGGAGGCATTGGAGACATGGTAATGGAAGCCGGTGCGCTCGTCGAGGGTAATATAGGCTCCATCTCATCGCTTATGTTTAGAGGTATCGAACGAGCCGCTGACATCCCGTTGATCGCCCGTGGTGGCGACGGAGGATGCAGTTCGATCGGGGGTAATAATTCGGGTGTATGAGCTCGAGATTGCGTCTCCATGCTTACATCCCCATCAGCGTCGTGCTCTCCACGTCCGCCGCTGCTGCCCGTATCACTTGGAGCGACAGGCATGGGAGGAATGTGAGCAACTTCAACAGATGATTTCCTCTTCTTGTGTTTCTTCCCGCCTACAAGGCTGATCTTGCGTACGCCGCCCATGAAACTCCTCGAACCTTCTTGCAGGGGAAGCGCAGGCACTGGTGGGAGATCCTCTGCGCTCTCCGTAGGAGTAGGCGTTGAGAACACTCTTGAAGAAGATGCTCGACCGATGGAAGACCCATATGACGCATGTCTCGTGCCGACTGACGCAAATCTGTTGCTCCCAGTGCCGATCGCCAGAGCAGCTCCACTGGGAACCTGCATCGACGTCGGTCGTCTGTTGGGCCCAAGCGATGGCTTCCCGAGCCCTATCACGCCCGACGCGGAAGAAGACCCATCGCCCGTCAGCTCCCCGGTACTCGTATTCTCCAGTGGCATACCACTCGGTTTCCGCCGCACCAACCTCCCACCCTTGTTCGGCGTCGTAGGCATCTGTCCACTTCCTCCGCCCCCGGCCCCAGGTCTCAACTGCGCCTGATCTAGACTCTTCTCATGCTTGAGTTGAGCGTCGTCCGGCGGCGGAGACCCAGCCCCATAATGGGCGCCGCCAGGACGAAAAAACCAGGTAGTGCGTGTTCCACCGCCGTTATTCGAGTTGCGATTCCGGTTGGAGGGCGTCTGAGCCTGTGTCTGTTCAAGGGAACTCGGCGGTCGACTCGCTTCCTCTACGATACCTCCGCTCGAGGTGCCAAGCTCCTGCATCGTCACGTCCGCAGGGCCCGTGCTAGCCCTCTTCCTCCTTACGCCCCATTTCTTGACGGAACCAATGCGTGATAAAAGCGGCGATTTGGATCCCCCTCCGGGAGTGGCCTCCAACGAGGAAGAGGGCATCATCGGTATCATGGGCGGAGAGGACGCTCTCTCGGGTGTTGAAGGAGGCAATGGTGGGGATGACGAATCACGCTGTTCTTCAATGAGTTCAAAGACATTATTGTCCATATGTGGTGGTCGCGATTTTTTACGAAGACGTCGCCGTTCACGTTGAGCAGGTGGAGAGGGAGGGAGCATGGCGAGCGATGAGGCACCTGAAAGGACGAGATGCGACGTGGAATTGAAATGCCCGATTGAATTCCGTCCCGACGTCGTTGGTATCGAGAACACTGACCCAGCAGGCGAGCGGGGAAATGGTTCAATGGGGGAAGAGGAAAGGGCATGAGGAAGAGCTGGTACAGGGGGAGGGGGAGAACTCGTATATGAATTGGAATTTGAAGAGCCACCACGAAGCATGGGTGCAGTTTTTGAACGTGCCGTGACGGTCTTGTCCTCTTCCTTGTCTTCCGAGAACCCGAAATCGACATCATCCTCCTCGTCGGAGGTATCGGCATATGCCTCTCGACGCGTTCGCTTTGTCATGGGGGTGTTGTCATTGTCACTTTTGCTGGGCGATGTGGAGCTTGTCGGATCCATAGGGTCGCCAAAGTCATCATCCCAGTTTTCAGGCTCGCCATGAGGCTTTGGACGGGGCGGTGTGTGGTATGAGTGGCGAGTTCGGAGCATATGGGATGTATGGTGTTGAAATGCGTGATGAGAGGCCCGGTGGGCATAATGACGTTGATGAGGGGGAGAGTCGGCCTTGTCCTCAAAGTCATCATCCCAATTCTCAGCTTGTGCCTGAGTACCGCCATGCTTTGTTGGTGTAGATGGACCAGGTTCAGCCCAGTTATCGAGCCTGCTGCTGATACCACCCATGCCTCTTGCCCGGCTACTCCCTGCAACCAGTGTTTTCGGCGACGGTTGCCTGAGCCCATCATCTGCGTCCCAGTCCTCTGAGAAGTGGGAGGAGGCGAGGGAAAGACGGGGCTCGAGGGGAAGGCTGATTGTTGGTTCCAGTTTTCTGGTGCCTTTGAGTTTTGGATTGCTGTTTGAGTTGCCTTGAGTGAACTCGAAGTCGTCGTCCCAGTTTTCTGAAGAGACCGCTGGCCATCGGATCATATAGCCACGAAAGACCCCCCAAAACGGCGAGTGCGTCAAACACGTCAAGAAACACGATCAGGGAATGTCAGAGAGCGAGCATAAAGAGCGAATTCGTTAGCAGGTTCCTACCACGCGACACAAGTTGACTGACACGAGACATACCTAATGTGTGAGCAGCCATGGCGCGTCAGGAAACTTGGACGACGAGTGCGAGGGGTGTCGCAACACGTTTGGTTCGTCGCACCCGTTGATGACGGTGGTGTAAATATTGGTCGTCGTCGTCGTTGTCTGTGATGTTGATGTTTCGTTCTCGCGTTGTCCCGAGTACGTTATAAAGGTCTTGTTTGCCCATGTTGGTCCAATGCTCTCCTCCTCCTCTTGTACTTGACATGTCCGACCAGTTCCATTGTTTCTTCGATTGTTACAAATACAACGCGATAGTAAAAATACACGAAAAACATTCCAAAGTTACCGCTTTAAACGTATGACTAGCCCAGCCCCGATCAACAAAGCAAGAGGGACGGGATGCAATCTGTACGTCTTGAACTCGTCCGAGTGTGATTTATGAGTGAGATATATCCACCGATTGAATAAAAATATTTATTAGTTATCTTTCGTATTTTTCCCGTCTTCCAGCATTACCAGTTATTGGCAAGAGAGTAGGGGATTCAACCGTGTCCGTATGCCGAGCGCAGACTGTGGCACGCCAACGCCAGGTTCGCGGGAGGATGCGGGTGAGAGAGGGCATATGGAGATCCCGAACCATGGGCAAGTGGATCCTTGTGGGATGTACCTTGTTGAGTCGAGAAGAACTGGTTCGCGGGATGCAGAGAACACCGAGAAGATTGAGCAAGACGCGATACACGGATGGTATCTTGGGAGCCAAATGGGGTCATGTCTGCTCGGGAAGACGAAGCGTATGGAAATGGTTTCGGTGGTGGACGTCGCGGAGAAGAATTGTGGCGAGGGAGTGTCGGAGAATGGGCAGGTGTGCGTGCGTCGCAAGAGTCAGGTGCGGTCGGAAATTCGTCTATTTCTGTGCAGGTGAGTTTGGGGGTCGGTTCTTCGACAGCCTATGGTGCGAGGGTGAGAGCTACAAGGTGTGACGTGGGGCAGAGCGTACCCAAGGATTTGTAACGAGTGGAACGGGGTAGTGAGGCCACGACAAGCCATCGAGGTCGCTGAACTCAGTCTTGACGGACTCGAAGGAGAGAAAGAGCGCGCGGTCGAGGTCCTGTCCAGGGTGGCATTAGTGAGCAGGTGGGACATGTATGGTGCTGGGTGTACCTCGGGCATGACGAGCGCCTCTTGTTCCCACTGGAGCTGTTCAAGTTCGAGCTGTCTAAGTCTCTCCATGCGAAGTTTTCCTCGGTCGGTGGTGAGCGGGGACTGCATGACGAGGAGAGATTGAATCCGGTAAACCAGCCGGGCGAGCGTTTGAGTGTGGTCGTCAGTCAGAGTCAGAGTCCCAATATAAACAGGCAAGTCGGAAATTCCCGATCTTAATCCAGGCGAGATCGTCCTGCATTGTTCACAACCAGACCAACTCCACTCGCCGTTGCCAACGTCGACCACTACAGCGACCACGCGTCGTTGCTTTGTCGTCGTCGTCGTCCACGGCAACGACCACATCTCCACCAGCGCGTCACGTTACGCGTGACATCACGTGTGTGACGGTACGCGATGAAACTCCGCTTCAAAAACAACCCCGAACGCGTCTCGTTGAACGCGCTCTGTCTTGTCCCGCTCCACGACTCGCCTGTCCACCATGCTCGAAGCAAAGCTAGAGGAAGCCGCCCTCCTAAAGCGCTTGTTAGACTGTGGGCACTCCACCCTAATGTAAGGTGCTGTCGTACTGACCTCGTCTTTGTTCAGCCGTCAAAGAACTTGTGACAGATGCCAATTTCGAGTGTACTGAGGAGGGAATCGTGCGTTTTCGCCGTCAAAGCGCCATGCATCTTTACTGACCATTACAATGGAGAACCTCCAAGCGATGGACAACTCCCACGTCGCACTCGTTGCTGTTAACCTCGAGGCATCCGGCTTCAAAAAGTACCGCTGTGACCGCCCCATGCCCTTAGGCATCAACCTGAACTCCCTCACCAAAGTCCTCAAGTGCGCGAAAGATGACGACATTTGCACAATCAAAGCCTCTGACGATGCCGATGTCCTCAACCTCATGTACGAGGCAAAGAGTCTGTATTTGCTCTGTTTTCCTCCTCCATGCATCACTCACGCGTATGTTCAGATTCGGACAGAATTGCGGAATATGACATGAAACTCATGGACATTGACTCAGAAAATCTCGGTATTCCCGATACAGAGTACGATGCACGCGTCACGATGCCCTCTGGCGAATTCACTCGCATTGTTCGAGATCTTTCTCTCCTCGGCGAATCTGTCCGTATCGACGTCTCCAAGGAAGGCGTACGATTCGCAAGCGATGGTGAGGCGGCTAATGGGAGCGTATTGTTGAAGCAAACCGAAGCTGCGAAAGAAAAGTATGAAAACTATGGCAAGGACAATGATGAGGTCAAGGAAGAGGATGACGAAGACGAGGACGAGGAGAAGCCCAAGAAAAAGAAAATAAAGAAGGAAAAGGTCAAGAAGGAACAGAAGGATGGGGACGTTGAAATGGACGGCGAGGATGACGAGGATGGGGAATTCAAAGCCAAATCGGATGACGAAGGCGAGGAGGAACAGGAAGAGGAGGAGGAAGAGGAGATGCCAAAAAATAAGAAGCGGAAAAAGGCCCCGTCAAAAGTAAGCTGTTCTCATCATGTATTTATCGTCTGTTTCACCTTGTCTACCTGCAGAATGGCCAGCCATCGAAAAAGTCCAAAAAGTCGGAAGAAGTGCCTTCAGACGGCGGTGTATTTATCGAGATGAATCAACATGTCTCTCTGACATTTAGCTTGAAATATCTCGTCAATTTCTCCAAGAGTTCCTCGCTGTCGAACACTGTACAGCTTATGATGAGTAATGAGGTCCCCCTTCTTGTGAGTTCACGAGAACTTGTGTTAACCGAATGTTTATTTATCTTCTCTCCTCTCACTCAGGTGTCGTATACGTTCGGACAAGGGGCCATAAAATACTACCTAGCTCCCAAGATTGGGGAGGAGTGAGGGAGTTGCTGCATGGTCATCGTATTTCTTCGCTGTTCGGATATCGCGTCCCGCTATTTACGTCGACTCCATCCATCACTTTCTTGTATCTACACGCAATATGCAATCCCCTTACTATTTTTCGGTCGTGGGTGGTGACCGACCCCGTCACTACCATCACCCAGGAGGAAAAGTAGAAAGCAATTAAAAGATACAGCTGGGACAATCGGATATACATACATGAAAAATACAGCGGGTATGTAGACGCACTAGATGGAAAAGATAGCATCTCCAGCGGACACAACAGCAAACCCACCCATGAATCATTCTTCCAGCTCGTCCCCCTCCTCGATGTCCGCGTCCACGTCCACGTCCACATCCGTATCCTCACCGTCACCGTCCTCGATCATATCCCCATCCTCGAGCTCCCGATCCGTCTCCCCCGTCGACGCCGTCCCATTGACACCGGTACGTTCCATCGCACCCCCGTCTCGGAGCCCAAACCACACCGGAATCAACCCCCACACCTCCGACCTCGCACGCCCGACCTCGTCCTTCCACTCCCGCTTGCACACCCTGCACATCTTGAGCCCGCACGTCCGCACCCCATCCGAAAAGTCCTTGCGCTCGAGCATCTCTGCCGCCTGCACGAGCGTAAAAAGAGGGTCGGCGTCCCGCCCACACGCGATCCCGCCGACGCTCCGGAGCACGTTGAGATGGATAAAATAAAACGACTCGGTGCAGTGCGCCGAGTTGGGCGGCGGCGTGCCTCCTGCTACACCACCCGCACGGGCCGAGCAGAGACAAGCAGCCGACGGACGGTGCTCGAGCGCGCGCGCGAGGAACGTCGAGATGTAGAGCTGCGCGAGTTCGCGGCCGCGGAGTGTCCGGACGAGGCAGTCGTGCGAGAGACGGATCGTGGGCGACTTCCCGTCCCCCTTTGTCTGTGGCTGTTCCCCGTCCGGGGGCTGCTGGCGTTTTCGCGTGGCGTCCCCAGTCAAGAAACGCAAGGCGCACGGATCTGGGGCTGCAAAGACGGGCGGAAATACGCGTGCGCCGGAGAGGATCCTGCTCGGTCCGTAGCGTGAGAGGTCGTAGAATGCGCTGGGGAGGATTTCGGGGACGCCGAGCTCGAGGGCGAGGTGGATGGCGAGGACGGGGTGGGCGTATGTGTCGCGGGGTGTGTAGTGGCCCCTGGCATCCGTCGCCGCTGCTTCTCGCCTATCCCAGTCCGCGAGCGTAGTGGGCCAGTCGTGGATAAGCCGCGCGAGACATTGGGCGCGAAGGTGCTCGATGAAGTATTTCGTGGACAAACGAAGGACGCTGGAGAGCGCAGAGAAATCGCGGGCGTGTGGTTTGTGGAAGTAGCTGGAAAGGATCGAGTCAGTATCGGGGAGGAGATATGGATGTGGGAACAACAGACATACAATCCATCATAGAGGGCCACCAAGAGATGATATACGTCTGAAGGACAATCATATATGTCCACCGTCGGACAGCCATCCACCATTTTGTTTCCCTCTTCATTCAACGCTTCTTCGACGCATACGGATATGGCTCTCTTCGAGGGTCCGATACCGGCCCGTCCGACAAAGAACATATCCTTGAATACTTCGGAATGCCGCTCAAGCTGACCGCGGTGAACTTTGAAAGCGGCAGACCCAGAAACAAGGACGATGTTCCCGTCTGGGAACCAAACGTCGGAGCGGATGAGAGCCTTGGGGACGTTTAGGGAGGGAATGAAGAACCCCGTACTGCATGTGAGCGGGTCTGGATGCGTCCGCATTGCTCGAAGGGAAGGAGCGGGGGAGGAGAGTGAAACTGAGGAAGCGTGGATAGACGAGGGAGGCTGACCTAGTGGGAGCGCTTGGTGTCAGCCTGCTAGAAATCCACTCTTGCCGGTATGACCGAGGCCGTCAGTCCAGATCGATATTCAGCCTCTCACTGGACTTGATGACTGAGTATTTGTTATCCAGGACTCGCCAATCGACATCCCTATTTCGCCTCTCAACACCGCGTACCAGGACGTACCGACCATCCAGTTCTGGGCCGTTTCGTGAGCGTTCAAGTTGGCGCAGGAGACTCTTCTTTCTTTTTCATACAGGGTGTATGCATCTACGATAAAAAGTACAAGATTAGTCTGCGTCTTTGTATATCCACAGCAGTGAGCAGAAATCCACGGAACAGTGCGCGTCAGCCTCACAAACATCTCATGGTCTTCTATTCTCCCTGTCCTTGTCCATACGAATTTTCTCCACGTACACGAAGGTGAGAACAATGAGGTCGAGCATATGTTCCACGTCTGGATCGACCTCTAGGTAAGGCTTTCGTTTGGGACCAACTATTCCCAGTGAGCCTCTGTGGTACCGAACGACCTCGGTTCGTGACCCATCATCCCGTGAGAGCTACATCAAATATGAATGAACTCGGCACTAAAAGAGCGGTCTGTGTTGGCGTACGCACCAATACAGCGTCAATCGGCATGTCCCACCTATACGGGCAACCATCAGGCCCAGTAAACGTGCGCTTCCTGAACGGAATGAGGAGCCCGAAAAAAAAAAAAAAAAAAAAAAAAAAAAAAAAAAAAAAAAAAAAAAGCAGGGTAAAAAGGGCAACCCCCCTAACAACACACCCGCCGGGAGGACCACATTGTGTTGGTTGTCCTCCCC
>JBBPLB010000419.1:0-11093 GCA_038089595.1 Bothia castanella
TCTGGTATATATAGTAGAAAAGATGAGGTGGTAGGAGAGTGATGTTGGGGTGAGGGTAAGACTTCAATGTTCAAGCAGTTGTCCCAATGATTGATGATCTGATTGGGTGTTCTAATGAAAACTAGTCCTGCCTTGCCTTTTTGCTTAGTGTGGATAGCAATTTGAGTAAAGGCACATGGTGGCTGAGTGAGCTCATAGCCAAGTGCATACCCTGCATTGATAGATGCAAGGTGAACATAAATAAAGGTGCTATTATTATGGCAGTGTTGATATTCGGGGGTGTAGTCTATGGTTCTATTCCATCTTGTTAGTAACTTATATTTTCCAACATGTAATGGCTCACAAAAAGGAGGGTAGTGGTGGTTTGAACACAAGAAAAAAGTTATATTCTATTCTATTGGGAGCAAGTTTATATTAACAGTGTTCTCATCCCATAACATAATGTAATTTCAGAGGTTTGTGCAGTTGTTCCTTATTTCCTGGTCTGGATGTGCAGCTATTTCCTAGGCAATCTTGACAAATAAATAATATAGTATGAAACAAGCAGGACATTCATTTATTATAAATCATGCAACCCTATATCTCCAAACTAATCTCAGGAATGTCACCCATTCCTAATAACCATACCCCAGATGGGTGCTGTCTATATGTTGATGTAGGATTCCTGTCATAAAGTGGCAATCAATATAGAGTTCCACTAGGAATGGTGGTCTATTGTGTTGATTCCTGGGGTAAGGTGGTGGTTGTGGGAGTGATTCCCTCGGTATCTATGGGGATGCAATTGAAGATTGTGAGGTCTGTTCCTGTGGTGCTGGCATTTGCTACTGTAGAGTAGCCTGGTATAGTAGATTCAGGCCTTCAACTGCTTGGGCTTTGTCTGGTGATATGGGGCATAGGTTTACCATCCTACCCTAATTGGGTATGAGTGTTGATTGGTGAGAATGTTGAGATAGTGATAGGGTTAGATAATTCCCTAGCTTGTTGCTCTAATAGCTTCAAGAGTTGCTCTTTTAGAGCACTGGTTAGACTGTGGTCTCTGTTAGTAGACTCAATCTCTTTGCACACTACACTACACTCACTGCAGTTAGTACTTGAAGGGATTATGATGACTTCACCTGCTTGAGGCTTAGGTACTACTATGGTGTCAGTACTAGTTGACTGAATTAGTAGATCTCTTTGGTCTGATGGATAGATTTGTACAGAGTGTTTAGTACAAAGGTGTGCTATCCAATGATAGGTAGAATCTTGTAATGAGTTCTGGGATTTACAATTCTCTATCTGAAAGTGGTTGTTCCATTGTCTACATAGGATGGTAATGCGTTCTGATAGTGTGTGGTACTCTATTGCAGTCACTTCAAGAGGTGGCAATGAGTAGGATTGAGGGTAGTTTAATGAGTTTATGCTCATAGTTGTGTATCTACTGGTTAGAAAGATGTAGCATTATGATCTCTTTTGCTGGGGTTTGCTAGATGACTTCTGGGATTCTCTCTTTAACCTTCTGGCAGTCTTTAGGATATTTCCTCTGATTGACTTTGGATGGTAGGGTACTTCCAATTTCTGGTGAGTAATAGCAGTTATGTTGATTTGAAACTAGATATGCTCTCTTTTGAAGAGTGTTTTGAACCACTTACTGTTATAGTAGCTAGCTTGGCTCATGGTTAGTTACTCTTCTTCTACTAGAATTTCTTCCTGTTCTGATGGTATTGATTCACTATCTTTGTCTGATTCTTCAACTATTGGGTAAGTGAGTGTTTGTAGATCTTTTCATTGAATATAGGGGATCACTCTGAATGCAACAATTGGTCTTGCCAAGTATGCTCCATTTAGTTCAGAGAGAATGTAGCTAGAACCTTAAGTTTGATGTATGACTTTGTGGGGCCTAGATAGCAAGGTTTAGTCTTTCTGTTTAATTCCTTTTCAACAGCTGTGTTACATATCAAGACTAATTCTCCTGGGGGATATGATTCTTTAACTAGACATGTCTCAAATTGTTTTTCAAATTGTTGTTTGGATTGTAGTCTGACACATCTTAATATATCTGATGCTTTGGCTAGGTCCTCTGGTCTACATTCTAGTTGTTGTACACGTAAAGTTAGTAATTGAGTAGTGGTCAGTTGTTTCCTAAATCCTTCAACTAAGAAAGTTGCTTCAGTTAAGTCATATGGTAATACTGGCTCTACACCATAAACAAGGTAGTAGACTGAGTATCCAGTAGATCATCAGACAGTAATATTGTCAGCAAATAGTACTGTTCTGAGTTTATCAGGCCAGTTACTGATTTGTTCTTGACAACCTTTTACTAGAGCCTCTCATATTGCAAAGTGTCCCTGCTCTACAACACCATTGGCTTGGGAATTGTATAGGGATATGAAGATTTGTGGTATATTGTGTTGCTTTAGTAGTTGAGTTACAGCTCCTTGGAATTCAGGTCCATTGTCTATGACAATCTGTCCTATGTACCCATGTCAATAGATAAGGTCTTCTTGTATAAACCTTGCAATTGCTTGTGCAGTTGCCTTCCTGAGGGCTTGTCCTTCTACATATTTTGAGAGATCATCTCTTGCAACTACTATATAGCAGTATCCTTTAGCATTGGGCGTGTACATTACATCAATATGTACTTTGGTGAAGATAGTAGCTAGGGGGGGTGTAGTGATGGATAGATGTACTTTCTGTATATTTCTGATCTGACACTCATGATAGGATTTCACATGGTGTGTTATATACTTGAACATGCTAGGCCAGTAGAATCTGTTCCTTAGGTTTTCCCAAGTAGCTCATGTTCCATGATGTCCTAGAGATTCATGAGCCTGGGTCATTAAGT
Organism: Bothia castanella; assembly: GCA_038089595.1. Taxonomy (NCBI): domain Eukaryota; kingdom Fungi; phylum Basidiomycota; class Agaricomycetes; order Boletales; family Boletaceae; genus Bothia; species Bothia castanella. Next base: position 2,825 of record JBBPLB010000419.1, read on the forward strand.
CTAGCTGCTTGTCCTTGTCAAGTATAACAAGTAGTGGTGGGCCTTCCTTGACCCATTTGAACATTTGGCCAGCTTTGACAGTATACTGTGTAACCCTTGTAAGGAATTCAGGGCTGGCTGGGTTAGGAAATGGGTTTGTAAGGTGGTCATGGATTTGGGCTAATGTAATTTCTTGCTTGTACCCATTAGTCTTGGGACTAGTACTACTCATTAGACACTGGGCAGTGGTTCTATTCTGCTGTTTGGGTTGATGTACTTGTTAATAGAGTGCAATTTCATCTAACCAGCTGTCATCATAGTTGAGTACTTGTGTTTGATCAACTGGTATTCTAGAAAGTGCATCAGGTCCTTTGAACTGGATTACAGATATATGTATAAGTTCAAAGTCAAAGAGTAGTATGCCTTGAATCCATCTGTTGATGACTATATTGGGCTGTAGTTCTGGCTCTTGTAGCATTCCTTTAATGTACTTGGCATCTACCTCTACTCTAAGATTCTTGGCTTCTATGATATAGAGGCGAAAATGCTTCATAGCACGAAATAGTCCATACAGTTCAAGCTTGGGTTGAGAGTAGTTTGCTTCAGTAGTAGAGAAGGAGATGGATCCATAGTGTGATGGTCATTTCCTGTCATGCAGAACTACAGCCCAATGCAGTCATCAACAGATGGATTCAAGGCATACTACTCTTTGACTTTGAACTTATACATATATCTGCAATCCAGTTCAAAGGACCTGATGCACTTTCTAGAATACCAGTTGATCAAACACAAGTACTCAACTATGATGACAGCTGGTTAGATGAAATTGCACTCTATCAACAAGTACATCAACCCAAACAGCAGAATAGAACCACATCTAGCTGTGACAATATTATGTCAACTCCTATATAACTTGAATCAACAGATAGAATGATGGGTTGTTCACAAGTATAGTCAATTGGTAGTAAGGCTGGAGCTGATGTTAGAAGCTCCTTAAGAGTCTCAAAGGACTGCTGACAAGTTTCTGTCCATTCAAACTTTTTACCTTTCCTCCATATAGAAGTGATACTAGAAGCAATCTAGGAGTAGTTGGGAATCCATATGCATACAGTTCCACAAAGTCCCATGAATTGTCTAGCTTCTTTAGGATTCTTTGGTGCTGGCCATTCAAGGATAGCTCTAACTCTTTCCTTGTCTGGTTCTTATCCATCTATTCCTACAGTCTATCCTAGGATTTGTACTTGAGGATTGTAGATCTGTAGTTTCTTTCCAGAGAATGTTCCTCTAGCTTTAGCTAGACGATGGAGCATTCTGTTTAAGTCAACTGCATGTTCCCAGATGTATTTCCTAATGCCTGGTTGTTCTGGGAGTACTAATGGACTGCCATTTTCATCTGGGTAGATTGTAGTGGGTCCACGAATAGAAGCATCATCAATGAAGACATTCATGACTTGCTTGACAATTTCATTTTTGAAAATGAAAACCATACATTCTTGGAATTCAGATAGTGAATTGGTGAATCCAGTAGGTAGTGATGTAAGTCTCAGTATTCCAAGTGGTGATAAGAATGCTGTCATGTCACAACTAGCTTTGTCCATCTTTCTGGCATCAAATCCCCAGTAGAGGTCAAGTACTGTAAAACACTTGCCTCCCAGGAATCCATCTACAAACTGGTCTAAGTGAGGAGGGATAGAGGATTCTCTGATGCTAACTTTGCTGAGAGGTTGTAAATCATGGACTAGGTGTAGTTTCTGCTTTTCTTTGTTCCATGTGTAGAACCATTGTGATTGGTAGGGGGATTGACATTTTTCATAGACTCCAGCATCAATCTTGAGCTGGAAGAGTTCCATAACTTTTTCTTATAGACTGGGGGATATTAGAATATTCTTGTGATTTCAGGGAGATGTGGTACATGGGGTATCTTGTAGAGACTGAAGTATGTCTCCTTAAGTGTGCCTCTGTCAGCATCTTCAAAGGCTGTGGTAGCTTCATTCTTAACTAGAATGTAGAGAAATAATTGTATTTCCTCAGGCCATAAGAAATCTTCACTTTGCATTTCAGCAGTGATTTTGTCAAGTCTTTCTTGTGTAAATTTACAAGTAGGGGTTACATTTCTAAACTGAATGTTAGGAGGTATTAAGGTCAGCAATGGATCATATGGCATTGTCCTAGTAACCTTGAATTTTGGGGGTATAGGTTGAGCAATGGGTTTGACTTTCTGGTCAACCCCTTTGTATACATTATAACAGTGTCCAGAGTGTTGAGGGGAGTTGGTAAGGAGTCCTAGGGTCTCTGGATTAAGGTGATAGAATTGAGTGGTAGTATGCTCCATAGTATGTGTATTGGAGTTTCAAGTTTGGGGCTTTGAGCTGAGTTGCTAGATGCTAGCTTTGAATGTTACTACTTGCCTTGTGGGCTTATACTGGAAGTACATTTACTGCTAGTCATGTGAGGGCTAGTCTTACAGGTACTAGTAATAGCTGTCTAGGTGTCAAGTAGGAGTATGTAGAATATTCACTAATGGTCTTACAAAATGTTCAGCTTCTTACTGCTAACTCATAGTAGAGTTCTTAGTCTCACAGGGCAATACAAAGGCTTAGGGAATGTTAATGAGGTTGTCAGTGGTTGGACTTACACTGGTTAGAGGGTTTATGCCTGGGCTACTCTACTGGCCAGTAGCTGGAATGTTGTTAGTAACAAGTTGACATTGGACTTATGTTATGTAGCTTAATATGAATGAAGTCTACCAACTGTCTAGCTACCCTGTAAGTAGCTATGTCAAGAAAAGGTGATAGTTTTCACTGTTATTGTGGCAAGTGTAGGGAACAGATAGATTATTAGTCTAGCTGTTGTCAATTTGTGTTTGTGATTGAACTTGTTGCAAATTTTACTCACACACAGAGTTGTGGGACCTGGTTATGGGATTGCTCTTGCCATCATCTATAGTAAATGATATATGTATTGTATGGATACTGTTACACTGAAGGGTAGACTCTAGCTTATAGCAACCACTCAACAGTAGGTTGACCAACTGAGTACTTGGAGCTGATTACTCTCAATGATCATAATGCTGGGGCACTATTCCCAGTTGTTAGAGATGGTGACAGAGGAGAAATACTTAGTGGGGCAGGGTTCCCACTTAAGGATCAAAGAGACACTAGAATCTAGCTGGTATTGCATAGAACTAGCTTGGAGTTTATAGGAAGAAAGTCAGCCTACTTATAGTCCATGAAAGTGGCTATGTGAGAGTGGGAACTACAAGTATCATCAAAGAATAGAGGCGATACAAGGAGATAAGGTCCATAAAGAAGATGGAAATGGTGAGAGAAAAGTATAAGATGAAAGATAAGGAATGCTACCACTGGGAAAATATAGTAAGGCTATGGAAAGATATTGATTAGGTAGTGAGGGGTCTGAGGAGTTGATCAAAGCTTGAAATAGTGTATGCTATTATAAGTGTGCATCCATGGGAATAGTTCGGTCTGTTTATAGTAATGAAGAAAAGAGGGGCTAGATGAGAGAAAGAAAAAGATCATAACATTACCCCAATAGTAGCTTCAAGTGAACCTCACTTGACTTACAAATCTCTATACCCTCTGTAAGGAGACCCAGTCATATTTCCTTCGGCTTCGTCATCAACAAAGAACTCATCCTTGAGTAGTCCATCATCTCAAGAGGGACAGCCATAGATAGAGTGGATAGGAGTGTGCAAATAGATGCAAGGGGTATGGATGTAGTCATGTTGCCATGAGAGCAATCGTGTTTCCAATGGTCAGTACTTCTGCACCCAAAACACTAAGAGGGTCGATGGAAAGTAGATGAGGGTGGTGGTTGCTCTGGTCTATGGATGGTGACTCTGATGACGCATTGGAAGACAGTTCCTTCTGGGACTAGAGTGAAATATGCCTCTTGTTCATTCAGGGGGGTGGATGTGTTGGATGGGGTTGGAACTAGAGTGGATAGGAGAGGAGCGGCAGTTTCTGTGGGTGTACTGGGATATGTCTTATAGTTATGAACTGCAAATTCCTTGTATGGGAAGGTTCGATTCTAGAATGGAGTATGCGAACAGAGGCATAAGAGTAGTAAGCTTGTGTTGCCAGAACTAGGGGGGTATTTCTGGTGAACTCATTGATACGTTCCATTTTTAGGGAGATAACTGGGTTGTCCAACAGGGAGGCAATAAGTATGCACCTGGCATACTGAGGGAGTTGAGTGGTGGTAACAGGGATGACTGGGGAGTTGTTGATGAAAAGGTTGGAGGTGGGCTCAATAGGGGACTATATGTTTTGGGAAAGACTTTTTACAATGAGAGTGAGGGTTTTTGGTGAGGGTGAGAGAGGTAAAAACTTCTGGAAAGTTCTCTTTATATTTGGTGAGTATTTCAGAGGCATCTTTGGCAATATTTGCTTCCAGTTCCCATGTTGAATCTGCCCTGGAGTAACCTTCCCACCAGACGAGAAATTTCTGTTTGGTTTTGAGGCCTTTGTGTGTAAGAAGGGAATGGATTTCATATTGTTCCTGTCCCTTGATGGTGATTGGAGGAGGTAAGGAGTGGTTAGGGCCATGTTCAGCTGTTTCAGTGTAGATAGAGAGGTTAGAAGCATGGAATATATCCCAAATTGTCCAAGTGGAAGGGATCTTTAGTCGGTAAGTGATGGGAGATAAGACCTGTGTGATTTCAAAGGGTCTATGTCACTTAGGTGACAGTTTTCGTGATGGGAGATGGAGGGCTAGGTTTCGGCCTTCTACCCATACCTTATCTTCAACTTTCCATGGTTTGAATTTGAAGGTGATTCATTCTCTCATAAGTCTTCTTGTTTTTTTGTGTGCTTCTAAAGCTTCTCCTCTAGAATGTTCTAGAGAGGAGAGTTGAGACTGTAGTACAGGGACAAATGTTTTGCCAATTTTTGGGTAGGGACAGGGTTGGTAGCCCATCATAAGAGCAAATAGAGTTTGTTGGGTGGTAGAGTGTACTGCAGAGTTATGATAGAATTCAGTGATAGGGAGTAGTTCAAGCCATTTATTTGGGTTTCCATCACAGAATATTCTTAGGAAGGTTTCAACTTCCTGATTTACCTGTTTGGTTTCTCTATCAGTTTGGGAGTGATATAGTGTAGAAAGGGCAACCTCATAGTCGAGGAGTCATTCTAGTTCTCTGACAAATATGGAGGTGAACTGAGGTCCTCTGTCAGAGATACACTTATCATGTAGTCCAAAGCACTTGAATACATGATCATGGAAAAGCTGAGAAACTCCTTTTGAGTCTATGGTTTTTAGACAAGGGAGGAGAATTACCTCCTTAGTAAGGCCATGGTCAACCATGACCATAAGAGAGTCAAAACCTTTAGAAGGAGGTAAGTTGGTGACCAAGTCAATGGAGACTTGTTGGAAAGGACAAGTGCATTGTGATGGAATTAAATGTAGGGGGGACAGGACTAGATGAGTATTGGGCTTGTTAGCCCAGCAAGTGGTGCATCCCTTGATGTAGTTCTTGACTTGAGTAGTCAGTCCGGACCACCAGTAGTCCTGTTGGAGTCAATTGATAGTTCTAAAATGTCCTCCATGTTAAACAGAAGGGAAATCATCAGCATGCAAAATTAAGTCCTTTCAAGCAGGTTCTGGTATATATAGGCATTCTTTGAAGTATAGACAGCCATCAAGGTATGTCCAGTCTTCTTTGCAGACCCTAGGGAAAAGGGAGGAATTGGAAGCAAGGGCATCTAGTGTCCTTTTTACAAGGGGGTCATCTGGAGTTGACAATATGATTTTGTCTGCTAATGCAGTGTCAATCAAATTGATGAAAAGTTGGTCTGGCAGGAGAGTTGAAACATTATTGTTACTGGTGTTGACATCTGGGATTTGACTTAGAGCATCAGCTGGTCCCATTTGGGATCCTGATAGGTGCTTGAACTGCAGGTCGAAGTCCTGTAGAAAGAGAAGCCATCTGGTCTGATGCTTTGACAACTTCCTGGGTTCTCAGAAATAGGTCAGGTTCTTGTGATCAGTGAGTATCATCACTGGATGTCCTGTTCTAGAAAGGTATTGCCGCCAGGCATGTAATGCTTGGATGATAGCAAGGAGTTCTCAATCATAAATGTTGTAGTTTCATTCTGCAGATTCAAAGGTCTGAGAGAGGTATGTATATGAGTGAAGGGCTCCTGCAGCATCCTTTTACATTAGAACTCCTTCTGAGGTGAGAAGAGAGGCATCTGTCATTATAAAGAATGGCTTAGAAGTATCTGGCATTTATAGCACTGGTATAGAGAGGAAGGAGTTCTAAAGAATTTTGAAGGAAGTCTGGTGAGGTGACGACCAGTTCCATGTTGAGGTTTTCTTGATGAGATCTAGTAGGAGCCAAGCAATATCGGAGAAGGAGGGAATAAATCTCTGGTAGAAGTTGTAGAAGCCTAGAAATGAATGAACCCTCTTAACTGAGGAGGGGGGTTTCCACTCAGCAATTGCTTTTAGTTTGACCAGGTCCATAGCAATCTTGCCAAGTCTGATGATCATTCCTAAGTATTCAACTTTGGACGTGTTGAACGGGCATTTAGAGAGTTTAAGGTGCAACTTCTCTTCTCTAAACCGCTGCAATACTCTTTTGGTGTGTTCCTGGTGCTCTTCATGGTCTTTAGAATAAATCAGGACATCATCCATATAAATGACAAGCCATCCTTTAGCGATGAGGTCCTTGAAGGCATCATTTATATATGCCTGGAATATAAAGGGAGAATTACATTGTCTAAAGAACATGACAGTTGGTTCATATAGTCTGAAAGGGGTGATAAAAGCAGCCTTCCATTGGTCTTCTGGTTTGATGTGAATGTTATTGTATCCCCATTGGACGTCAAACTTGGTGAAGTACCTGGCTTTTTTTAGTTTGTCAATGAGGTTGGAAATCAGGGGAAGGGGATAAGCATTTTTAACCGTTGCTTCATTGACATATCAATAATCTTGACATGGGTGAAGAGATCCATTCTTTTTTGATATGAAGAAGAAAGGGGCTACTTGAGGAGATTTGGATGGGACTATTTTGCCAGTGCGAAGATGTTCATTGATGAAGGTCCTGTAGGCTTCTGAAAAACTGTCTCAATGAGTCATCATTTTGAAATGACTGTCATTCCCTTGAATTGTAACCATTTCCCCTGAATCCTAGATCAGTAGAAAGCCAAGGGCAAGTACCTTATTTCATACACCATCTATATTAGAGAGCTCCAACACTTTTTGATGGGATTGTATAACTGGAAATCATTGAAAGAGTACAAAGGTGGTGATAAATCTTTATGGATGCTTTGTAGGAGTGAGTCCCATGGAACAACAAGCTTACCAGGGGATAATGAATTGAAATACTTGCAGAATGATACAAATATGACATTGATTGTGTAGTCAAGCACAAGAGCAATCTGGAAGCCCACCCTATAGTTTTAATACAGAGATTTTATTGTAATAACAATAGATACTGTGATGCACAATCAATTGTTTTAAGAATCCACTCTTCAGCCTCTCTGTAATCACTCAGGTACCATTTGACCACTTTGCAGTGATTACATAATCACCACAAATGGCACTAACAGAGCTGCTTTTTCAATTACCTTAGCTGTTCTTTTGGACTAGGCACACTAGTACATCACAAATGGTTACATAATCAAATTGAAGTGGTTACATTACCAGGAACAATGGCTAAAAGCAGCCACTCCTTCAAGAAGCACTCCCATATTGGGAATCTCCTTCAATACAGTATATGTTTTTATGTTTTCTCCTCTCATTCCTGTCCTTTTCCCTGTCTGTAAAAATGTTTTGTGTATAGATACATGATATATATATCATATCAGACCAGTCCTAACACTCATTTTATGTCCTAAAGCATGATATATGCTATATATCCACATAAGAGGAAAAAACAAAAACATATTTGCTATTTTGATACATTGAAGATGTGTGCTTGAACACCACATTCCCAGATGCCCTTCAAATGTACCCACAACATATCAAAAACACAAATGGCTGGGATGAAAACTAGTAATGTTACAACACATTCTCCTCCTGACTGTTATCTGGCCCTAGAAACCTATTATTGTGGCTAGGCCACCTCAGTAAGATGTTAAGGTCCATCTGGCAGATGTATTCCTGCCTTCTACCACCTATCTCCCCCTCCATAACTGCCTAAACACTCTCCATCCACTTTCTTTACTTTTTGATTGATAGGGGTATAGAAAATGACATCTGATGTATATGGTCAGGGCAACCATCTAGACCTTTAGTATACATTTATATCCATTGCCACATATCATTC
>JBBPLB010000422.1:0-11049 GCA_038089595.1 Bothia castanella
CTTGGACGCAGGTGATGCGTTGGCGGGCTCCTTTTCAGTCACAACGGCCTTTTCGAGGGCGGCACTGTCGGACAGGTTCACGTCTGATGTCGCGGTCGAGGGTAGCGCTGAGAGATTTGCAGAACTAGATGGCGTATGTGACGTCGTGGTGACGTGGCGGTGCCTCCACACGAGTTTGATCATCTTGTCCTCGAGATCTTGACAAAGAGGAATCATGTTTTCGAAACTGTCCGCCCACATGACGAGCGCGTGTTCGTCTCGCTGCAAGACAATGTCAGCCGACACTGCATGACTACAAGCGCCCATCTTGCGATGAAAGTCCATATTGCTCCTTCTCAGCGTGGGGCAATCTCGAGCACCTGAATCATTGTATCCGAGTTGATGTACATGGACCTCTCATTAGGCAATCTGTGCGACCCGTCCATTACTCGACAAGAACCAACACATATCGTAGTGCGATCTTACATGGTCGAAAAAGCAGCATGCACGGCGGCACCCCAGATCTTGACGGCGACGATGGGATTTAGCAGTCTGACTGTCGCCTCGAAAGGGACCGACAACGTGTTGTTGTACGGGAACACTCTGAATTTGCCGGTTTCTGTGCGAATGCAGACCCCAATGGGGATGGATTCCTCCGCGGGCCTAAACCATGCCTCTCCCTGAGTCTGTTCGGGAAAACGTCAACGGGGCAATAAAAAAGCGCCGGTGAATGGAGGTGCGCACCTGTTGATATACATGGTGAAGGAGGGCATCGTAGGGATCGTAGTCGATGGCTGCCATCGTAAGCGTACTGGAGGGAGAAGGAAGGGGAAGAGGAGGGACAAGAGGAGGGATAGCAGGGATTTTGAGAGACCAAACGTATTCTTGACGAGATTAATCTACCAGCAGAATACGTTCCGCTCGGCCGAGCGGAAATTGGACTTCCCCTGTGTCTGACGCCGAGGCACACGCTGGTGTTTTGGCAGCGTGAAAAAAAAAATAGGTGGCACCCAAAGCGAGCGCGTCGTGGTGCGTGCTTCCTTTCGGAGACACTCACGAAAAAGACACCAGGGCGTCACAGATGCGCGTACCCAAGCTCATCGCCATGCGCTTAGTGATGAGTTGTGTTATGTAAGACACTTTGATACGCGTCTGCTCTGCGCTCTGAATCAGCCCTCGACACCTGGCAGCAACCCCAACAACCTTGACATTGGATTTGGATATCCAAGGCAGACGCGTCCCAAATGCGGGCCCGCGAGAAGTGAGTCGTGATTGAGGAATTTCGCGGCCCACAACTTGAAAGCCAAGCTGCCAACCCTCTTGAAGCTGATCAACTCGATAGCTCAGGATACTATCACAGGGTATGACAAGGCTGGGGGCGATGTGCCTTCTATCAACTCCAAAGGCTTACCTCTCTCCAGACGATGCTATCGACCTGGCCGTACTATTCGTGCTCTCGAAGTTGCCCAGCTCTGCATTACCACCTCGCGCAGCGCTATCAACGTACGTCCGACTACTCCGATGCTATCATATCATTGCTAACATCTATCACCGCTAGTGTACGACTACGCTTGCGTCCGTGCTGTTCTCCGAGAAAACACCAATATCCGCATGGATTACCCCAAGGGTTCCCAACGTCAGCGGGCTCTCCAAGATCCAACATCGACGCAAAGGGGCTTGCCTTCTGGACATCAGATGTTGCTACAACGAAGGTCAGTCCTGTTGCTCGTCAGGATTGAATGATCTCACTCGTATCCGGCTTTTCAGTGGCGGCCGACACGTTTGCGAACAACCGCTTCTCTCTGATTCCCACAGTGAAAGCCCAGTCGGACATATGCCCAGCCTTCACGTCGAGGCGGCCGCAAAGGTACTGATGTGCTGTACGAAACGTTGAAATACCCATAGACTGCCTCCTCTGAGCACCCGGACCATGCCCCATGTTGTGTATGCCAACAGCAAGAAAGCATCACCAGCACGTTCTTCGACCAGATGAGACAGGAGGTGAGGTTTTCAGTTCACGTGTAATTTGCTGTCTCATGCTGTGATCCAGGACGCTTGAAGAGAAGTACATTTCGATGCCTGCAGGACTGAACACTGTATACAGAGTTACCGTGAGCTCTCTTGCAGTCCTGACTCGTGCATACCATCGGCGTGACTTGTAGTGCTCATCTAACCATCGACTCAGATTGAGAAATATTCCACCGTCGTTGATGTCGGTGGAGGTATCGGTGCTTCTCCCTTCCTCTGGCGACAATTCACAAACACGTCAAGATCAACATTCACGATTTGCCGACGCACTCGCCCAGTCCTGGAGCGTGAGCATTTTCCTCCCCTGTCATCCGGCACAGGCCTAATCGTTCCTCTAGGCGGTAGGTCAGAGACTGACCGGAGGCTATCCGGGAGCTGGGTTGAGTTCTCTGAGGAAAATGGGCGTCGAGTAGCTTCTCAACATCACTCACGACTGGCCTGGTCATGAGTTTGCACTCATCCCCCACAACCCCCATCAAGAATTGGGGCACCACAGCCGTGTCCTCATCAAAAACTTTGGGCTCTCTTGTCAACACAGATGACTAGCGCGTAAACAAGCCGCGGCCGAGGCAGCATCTCCCGGTATTGTCGCGGTCAGTATTTCCTAGTCGGGTCCAACACGACCCAGGTTCGGAGCATTCGTTTCCCAACATTCACAGGCACCCGAACCACTGCATTCGGTCATGTTGACTGAGTCGAGTCCCTCGCATGCCTTTCCACGCTCGACTTTCATGGGGTAGATGGTCGCTTAAACCCCTTCTGGGTCGTCCGCTGGGAGCCGCTCACAAAGGGTACACAATTCTTCGATGTTCGCCTCTATCAAGGATGGTCCAAGCACGTCCATACTTCGACACGTCTGCAAAAACCTGATATTTCTCTTCCAACGCCGCCATCGTGTCCTACTACGATCCCTGACCACCATGTCTCTGCCATACGTCGCCATGCGGCACACGTGCACACTGACATCTTCGGTCTTGAACAAGGTCGTCAAGAACGAGACGATCACAAAGGGCGACACGTCGCCCGTGACAGGTGAGCCCCGTTAAGCCTGGCTAGTCTATGTTCTATGTGTCTGATATTCATCTCTTCCCATTTTGCAGTCGGCGACTACCTTACACAAGCTGTCGTCAACACCATCCTTGGCCGCGCTTTCCCCGCTGATCCCATCGTCGGCGAAGATGATGCGGCCGAACTGCGCGACAAGAGCGGGGGTACACTCTGAACTCGCACTGTCGCACTCACTAATGAGGTGCTCACGGCCGGCCTCGCGGCTGGCGAGACATCAGACTAGGAACTTGATCGCGGCCAGGAACGCCCTCTCGAATAACTCTTTTATTGGCCTAGAGACCAAGGTGGTCATGGTGGACGTGCGTCGTCGATTGGTTGCTAAACCCGACAAGAACGTGTCTGATGTGCTGCGATAGGCCGATGGATGCTCGATCCCGTCGAGGTTCTTGCGCGGTGGACAGTATGTCGTCCTTGGTATTATCGGCTGCCCGAATTTGCCCGTGTAGAGTGCCGAACCCGAGGGACCCGAGGGCTGCGTCTTTGTCGCCGTCAAAGGCCAAGGTGCCGACCACGTACAGTGACGAACTCTCCAGGCTCATTTCTTTCCATCTGACGGAGACTTGCAGATGACGCTCCAGACGATCATTCAGTACCATTGACGATCTCTCCCGTTGCACCGGAAACACGCAACTTTTTAGAATCCGTCGAAGTTGCACATGCGGACTTTGCATTTAACGACAGAGTATCCAAACTACTCCACATCACGCGAGCCCTATGCGTATGGATAGTTGAGCCATGTACGACTGCCTGGCTGGAGGTGATGGTGGCGCTTGCCTCCGGATGCCCACTGGAACCGAGTATGAGGAGAAAATATGGGTGAGCTCGTCGTTTTGTCTACGCAAAACGTGTATTGACCCGCATGGACCGCGCACAGTATTCATGCTTCCAGCACGTTCATAGATATGGCGGTATTGTCCAGAATTCATGCGGTAAACCTCTAGATTTTGGAGCTTGTCGGATGTTGGGAGAGAAGTATGATATGATCGTTGTGGGCAAGGACGTCCATGAGCAGCAAGCACTGGCGGAGACAGCACAGGCGAAGTGCTGATCCGGTTTGGCTATGCCGTTCATCGCTAGAGTTGACCATCCCCTCAGGCCAGGTGACGATTTGAATGCAATGTATATTGCATGGACCTCGTAAACACGCTCAGCGTATCCAAAGCTAGTTTTGAGTCACGCAGACACGTTGCCTTGCCGAACGTGAACAGTCACCGATATTGTGGGTCACGAGTTTGGATTGAACACGACGAAGGTGAAATGCATGAGCTAGGGGAAACATATAAGTAAGATGAAAAGGAGATAAGGGAAATGGTATCACTGTCAATATCCGAGTCTGTTGAAGCATGATTTCCGATACCTAACCCTATCATTGTCACATCAGCGAGCCTCAGAAAATTGCAGTCATCCTCGGGGACGAACCTCGTATGCACGCTGCGCTCTGCTGTCCTTGTCCAATCTGCAAACCCCTTTCGCCAGGCATCCTCGGGCTTCGTGTATTTGCCCACACCAATGCAACAACGGCTCCCGAATAGGACGCCAGTGATGACGTGCTAGGACGTTGGATGTGTAGTCCGATGGCCTGTGCTCAGGCTTGATGATGCGTCACCTTCAACGACGGTGGTAGCACGCGCTCATTTTGATGCGACTTTAGGTGTCTGACGCGTTTCTTTTGCTACAGGCCCCGAGTACCCCGCAGTGTGACCTATCGGATGCTTCTAGGAATTCGCTGGCATCAGCGTCGGTGTCGGTGTGGGTCCTTGGACGTTTGGGCACGTTGTCGAATTGCCGAGCGGAGACCAGAACCGTGGAGGCAGAGTGGTTCATGTCAGATCTGGCACTCTTTCAGGTCCGTGGCTCCGTGTGCAGTCACGTCCACTATTCCTCTTGCATCCCTTGTTTCAAGACATCCATCCGAGTAGTGCCCGACACCAGCACAAGCCCAGGTACCAGGAAAAATAACTAGTCGATGACCTGGCAAGCGACTCCTCAGGCCTCAGTTTTGAGCTTGAAAATGACACTAGTGGCACATTGGTCAATGACTGCTGTGCAACATCACTCGCGCACGATTGCAGCTAGTGTGCTCCAGCGGAAATGAAGAACAAGACCCTGTCAAGCGCTGTGGGTTCAAGAGGACGAGGCTGAGGATACGTGCGTAATCGATCCTTGATCATCCTTGATAGACTGAAAAGAACACTGGGCGTTTGTTCGGCTCATTCACATACCCATGTCACAGCCTTGTTCGGCCTCATTTTCAGCGCTCCCCAGGGTCACAACGCTCCTAGTCCTTCCCCACCAGCAAAGCACCTCATGGGAGCGGACCGTACCATCAGAAAGTTCATTGACCTCGTTCGTCAAACCTCTGGAAAGTGGGCCAATTTGGACCCATCCATTCCTGTTGATGTATTTTTCCTTTCATCATATCGTCCTCATCAGGGTTTCTGACGGTCCTCTCCTCAGGTCGGGGATTATGGGACACTCAACGAAAGTGGCGAGCTAGAAGTGGAGGGCAACATCTATGCCGATGAATTCCAGGAATATCTTGTGGAAAAGGGGATCAAACTCGACCTCAAAGCTGCGGCCAACCAGCCGCAGCTAGGTGATCTCGAAGAGAACTACATCGTAGCCTCGAGTGGTGTCAGGAGAGCAGAGTTCAAAGTCGATCAAAGCATGTAAGCCCTCGATCGGTGATGATGCCATTCACGCTCTCAGCATATCCTCTCAGAAACATCCCTGGCCTTGCTTCTGCTTCCATCAAGGGAGCCTGGAAGTTCAAGAATGGTAAACGCGGTGCATTCATCATTCTCTACAAGCATCGGCAAAAGTTCATCCCAAGGGTTGTCCAGACGGCAGCTCTCAAAGCAGAACGCTTGGACGGTAAGAAACTCGTCACGAGCGTCCTCGCATGTCCCGCATATCTACTATGTCTATCGGGTACATGTACGTGTCCAATTTGCCCCATCGTGTCTGTATTCATCTGATCTTTTTGTAGCCGGGGACACTGTCTCCGTAGCCCTTTGCGGCCAAACAACAATGACGGATGCAGCGACCAGCGAACTTGGATTCGGATGGTGGACAGACAATGAGAGTGCGCTGATTCGAAGAGCGTTCGATTCCAAGGGTGAACACCGTTTCACACCCCTCTTTGCACTCCAGGGAAAGACACCAAAACCGTTTTGGAAAGGGAGAGAAGAGGGGACGGAGCCTAGTGGAGAGTATGAGTAAGTAGATAAATCTCGGCTGTGGTGCCTTTGAAGCTCGTTATCGACGTTGAACTGCTTTCCAGATGGCAAGATGTCTCTCAACCCTGGAAGCCACTTGACGAAGATGGCGAAGAGGTCGATGATTGATACGCTTTTCTCAGAGAATGTCGGCGATGGCGTCGACCTGCTCAGCTTGTCCAGGGTGACGAAAGGCCATCCGTTGCTTTCGTCATCATCGTTTTCTTTCCCAGCTGTGACGCAATATGTACATATAGTGGGTCCTCTCATTCATGGATATCGCTTACCATGTTTTGTCCTGTCAGTAGTATGCAGTCCAATTCAGTATACACCTCGTCCGTTGATGTAATCATGGGGTTTGTTGAGCAGAAGCCATTGAACTTGCTAAATCGACTAGAAGAGGCAAAAAGAAAGAAAATGTCGACATCCTTGCCTGCCAAGTCTTACGTGGTAGTGCGAATGGGCCGCACACATGATTCACTTCAGTAGTGTTCAACGTTTATCGAGGCGAACAGGCCTCAGAGCTGCTCGGGCCGGGTGCGCCGTCTACCGTTCGACGAGTCCAATATATCACCACTCCATGACTAATTACCATACCACAAGATGCTCGGGACAAGCGCGACTCGGAACCGACGCCAGATCTTGCGCACTTCGAGAAAGAAATTGGAGCGCTCGCTTTCTTTTTTCGTCGCGCCCCAGGTGATGTTGTACGAAAAGAGGTTGGGGAAGAGGGCTCGTGAGAGGTGAATACCAAAGAAGAAGAAACTGCAACGGGTCATGCAGGATAAGAAAGTGGCGGCGGGAAGAATGGAACACACAAGAACGGAACCTATTTCAAATTCTCCGCCAACGAATCGATCAGGTTACGCTGGCCGATTCGATACTCGAGCAGAGTGATGCCGAGATTTCCAAGTCCTGGAAAGACGACCGTACACGTGAGCAAGACCTCGAAAATGTACAAAAAGAAGCCGTCGATGAGGAACTGGAACCCGAGGATGAGATAGTTGACGAGGGATAGGATGGCAGCAGCGGCTATTCCGTCCAATCGTTCGACGGTTTTCATGCTGTGCAGGAGGCTGTAATTCATGTTCGACGCCTTTTTGAACCATCTAGCACGCTTGAATCCGTCGGGAAAGCTGTCGTGTTTGGGACGGGCCACCCAGCCAATATTATGGTTAGCGTAGAATGCGATGCGTTCTTGGGGTTGTTCCTCGTCGATGACTTGCACAAGGAAGACATCTAGGGCACTCTGTCCCATCGTCAGATGTCAGGAACGTAGGGGAGGATGGTTCGGAACATACATGATTTTTGCCGAACT
Organism: Bothia castanella; assembly: GCA_038089595.1. Taxonomy (NCBI): domain Eukaryota; kingdom Fungi; phylum Basidiomycota; class Agaricomycetes; order Boletales; family Boletaceae; genus Bothia; species Bothia castanella. The sequence goes on from JBBPLB010000422.1 coordinate 7,612, forward strand.
CCCCTTGGAACACCGGGAGCTCGATAGTAATTTGCGGGAAAGCATCGTCTACCTCCCTATCTTGCTTGGGGTGGACAGAAGAGTAATACCTCGAATTTTACTGCGCCACGGGTCCAAATTTAGCGATAATGTCAGAGACAGCGGACCCATATAACAAAGACGATGCACACGCCAACGAAAGGTTTCCGACAAATGGAGGGCAGAAAAACTAATTTCGGTTCAGTGCGAGTCTTGCAAGTCGGAGCCGAACAACGTACCAATGCCATGGAGAATAGAAATGGAGACGTAACCAGCAAAGAAAACCGAACATAGTTACTGTCCGACACCTCCTCTGCGAGCAAGACAACAAGATCACTTCCTGTAAAGACAGGAAAACAAATGAGCCGAGAAAGGCAATAAAAACACGAAAGAAATCCTACAAATTGACAGAGCGACCGCGAGCCCATAGTCAAACGGAGCGTAAAGGGGGAGACCGCGGTTCGTTTTGCGCAGGTCCGTCTTTCTCGGGGTCTGAATGCGGCGGTTCGACAGAGTTGGCCGTCGCCCGCCAGCTCCAGCTCCACGACTTTGGGTTGGCTGGCGCGCTCCTTTTCAATCATGACGACCTATTCGAGGGTGGTACTGTCGGACAGGTTCATGTTTGATGTCACAGTCGAGGGTAGTGCCGTAAGATCAGCAGAACCAGAGGGCGTTGTGGTGATGTGGCGCGAGTCTTGTCCTCTGCTCACACGAGTTCGTCTCGCTGCGACGATGTGAGCCGACACTCTATGACGCCATAAATCCACCTTGACATCTGCATGAACCATCACCAACACTCTTCACCTTCCAAGGGCAAAGAGGTCTAAATCAAGTCCAACACGACTTCGTTAAATTTCCAAGGCGCCCGAACCGCTGCATTCGATCATGCTGACAGAGTCGAGTTCCTCGCATGTCTTTCCACGCTCGACTTTCCTGGGGTAGATGGTTGCTTGGACCCTTTCTGGGTCGTTCGCTGGGAGGGGCTCACAAAGGGTACACAATTCTTCGATGTCTGCCTCTCTATCAAGGATGGTCCCAAGCACGTCCATGCTTCGACATGTCTACAATACCTGACATTTCTCTTCCAATGCACCCATCGTGTACTACTACGATCCCACACACCAGTGAAGAACGGGTCGCCATCGTCGCCGTGCGGTACGCGTGCACGCTGACGTCTTCGGTCTTGAACAAGTTCGTCAAGAACGAGACGATCACAAAGGGCGACAAGTCGCCCGTGACAGGTGAGCCGCGTTAAGCTTGGCTAGCCCATGTTCTATGCGTCTGATATCCATCTCTCTTCCTACTTCGCAGTTGGCGACTACTCTACCTAAGCTGTCGTCAACACCATCCTTGGTCGCGCTTTCCCCACCAATCCCACCGTCGGCGAAGATGATGCGGCCGAACTGCGCGACAAGAGCGGCGGTACACTCGGAATTCGCATTGTCGCACTCACCAATGAAGTGCTCACAGCCGACCTCGCGGCTGGCGAGACATCAGACTAGCAACTCGGTCCCGTCCAGGAACGCACTCCCGAATAACTCTTTTGGATGCAATTGACCTAGACGTGACCAAGATGGTCATACTGGACATGCGTCGTTGATTGGTTGTTAAACCTGGCGAGAACGTGTCTGATGTGCTGCGATAGGCTAACGGACTCTCTATCCCATCGAAGTTCTTGCGCAGTGGACAGTGTCGTCCTTGGTATTATCGGCTGCCCGAATTTGCCCGTGAAGAGCACCGAACCCGGGGGACCCGAGGGCTGCATCTTTGTCGCCGTCAAAGGCTAAAGCGCCGAACAGGCATGATGACGAACTCTCCAAGCTCATTTCTTTCCATCTGACGGAGACTTGCAGATGGCGCTCCGGGCGATCACTCGGTACCATTGGCGATCCCCTCCGCTGCACTGAGAACGCTAAACTTTTTAGAATCTGTAGAAGCTGCACATGCGGACCTCGCATTCAACAACAGAATATCCGAACTACTCTACATCATGCGAGCCCCCGACGCGCATGGATAGTTGAGCCATGTACGACTGCCTTACTGGAGGTGATGGTGGCGCTTGCCTCCGGATGCCCACTGGAACCGAGTATGAGGAGAAAATGTGGGTGAGCTCGTCGCTTGTCTACGCGAAACGTGTATTGACCCGCATGGCCCGCGCACAGGATCACGCTTCTGGCACGTTCATAAATATGACGATATTGCCACGGATTCATGCGGTAAATCTCTAGATTTTGGAGTTGGCGGACGTTGGGGGAGAAGTATGATGTGATTGTTGTGGGCAAGGACGTCCATGCGCAGCAAGCGCTGTCCGAGAGAGTACAGGGGAGGTGCTGATCCGGTTTGGCCTAACATGGGTCTCGCTATGCTGTTCATCACTCCAGTTGACTTTCCCCTCAGGCCAGATGACGATTTGGATGCAACGTGTATTACATGGACCTCCTAAAGGCACTCAGTGTATGCACGGTGGGATTTGAATCACGCAGATATGCAGCCTTGCCGAACGCGGACAATGAGCAATATTGTGGGTCACGAGTTTGGGTTGAACGCGATGAAGGTGAAATGAGTGAGCTCAGGGGAAACATATAGGTAAGATCAAAAGGACATAATGGAGAGGGCGGGGGTCGGAACAGACGGAATATTCAGATAATGACTTGTACTTGTATTCACGATGTAAGTACAGAACATGGAGAATGAGAAAAAGTAGCAGCATGCCAGAAATGAAGAGCATATGATAGATACGCGGCCGAAGTCGTCCGTGAGTACTGTCTGAGCGATCAATACAACATGAAGAGCACTTGCGTGGGATCTCGCTGTGCAGATCCTGCGGTGATAAACATAGAGAGGTGGGGATGAACCAAGCCATTGGACCCCGCTCGATGCACCTCTTGGAGAACATCATATGCGTACCTAACACTACGCGTTATCCCAGGATTGAACACTCTCGTCGCCAACTTAATGAGGGGTCGACGCACTCCCAATGTCCTGCACAACAACCTCGGCATTCATTCTGAGTGGTTGCATACCATGTATGAATCCGACGCCAGGGAGAGTTCGATGACGCTGAAGGAGTGAGAGTGCGCGGGAGCATTTGAGGACGCTGTATGCGTTTACATACACTGCATCACGGCCCCCTCCATCCAAAATATCCATGCTTGCCACTGCGACCGTGGGGTACTGAATCTGCCACAAGGATGACAGGATGTGAGTATCCACTTGGAGGCGATCAGAACTTTCGAGATTCGGCCAGCCTTTGAACTATAATGAGACGGGGGGCGAGCTTGACTCTTGAAAAAGTAGGGCGGAACACCAATGAGCATTGGGCAGAAGAGAACTCTGCAGTGCTTGCTCAAAGGCACGCAGCAAAGGCGTGCCGTTCGCCGACTTCACGAGTCTATGCCTACATTGTCGAGATGGTCATCA
>JBBPLB010000423.1:0-11048 GCA_038089595.1 Bothia castanella
TCTGTGCACTTTTCTTGATGTCTCTCAATCTCGTTGCGACGTTCATTTCCACGCGAGCCTCGATGGAGAACTATCCAGGTGGAGTTGCATTGACCGCGTTCAATCAGCGATATTCGGGACAAGAGAACGGTGAGCGACTTTAACTTTGCCCCCGTCATCGTCTGATATTTATCCCCTCCACAGTTCACGTGCATATATCCAACCTTGCAGCCCAAACCGGTGCATCGTTGTTCCTCCATGAACACGCTCCTCCCATCTTGTCAGTTCTGCCATCTGCCCATTCCTTACAGCCATCGTGGACGTACAACAAGACGGAGTCGTTGACCCCGTCGTTGATCACGTCTTCCTCCTTTACGCACCTGATTGCCGAGTCTCCCGAGACGGCTGGTGAGGACTGGACCGTCGTCGAGGTCATACAGGGATTTAAGCGGTGGAAATTGAATCCGGCTGTGTTGAGCAAGCTGAAAACGGGCAAGGTTTGGGAGATACCCCTCGATCAGTGGGTTCGGGTGCTAGAGATGGAGATGGACGATCGGCTGTGGATTCTAGAGAGACGTTGGATAGTGGGGTAACCTACTTGACAGAGGTGTCGTCAATTATTTATTTCTCGATGCCAGTCACAGTTCTCGGGCCTGGCTACTGGCGCTTGGAAATGATGTCACGACCACTCGGGGAATGATACATGCATTGAAAATGATAAGTATCCAGTAAATGGCGGTACCACATATATAATTACAATGGAACGGGTGTGTAAATACTACCGGGTAGATCCAGCCAAATGCGCGAGAAATGGGTTAGAAAGTCCTTCATAGTAAAGTAGTCATAGTCAACCACAGAACTCGAAGGGAGGCCGCGAATCATGGGGTGTATGCAGATCTGGATAACGACAGAGAGGGCACGAAGAACTAGTAAACGGAAAGCACATCAGACGAGAGGACGTAATGTAAACGTGATTTATTGCGCATCTGAAAACTGAAAGCGGCCTATAGAACATTTTGCGTGAGTCCTTTGCTAACATTTAGCTGTCAGCTGGGAATAAACCATTGGTGATAATTCATGCAGGTAGGCACTTTTGTGGTCGTCCCAAGTCTCCAACACGAGGCTTAGCCGTCTCCAGCCTCTGCTCACAGGGAAGCATTGATGATAGGGGGTCATCGTGTGTGGTGGTACGCCAACGCGATGTTCTGTGGCGTCTGCGTGTCGTGAATAATGGGGTTATGACTGGACTTTGCCCACACCACATTTTCAAAGTCTTTCTCGGTCAGTTGCTCCCCTTGAAGAATTCTACCCATGTGGGACTCGGCGAATGGTAGGCCTCTCCTGCGAATGACAAGTAACTTCATCACCAAAGACAGGGGCGAATCCGTGAATGTATTGCCAATGTCTTTGAGAACACCGGCGGTGACCAGATGGCGCCGAACGGTTGTGCAAACGTTCTTCCTCGAGTCCTTGCTCTGTATGCCTAGCAAACGGCATAACCGAAGGTAAGACGCATAGTCTCTGAGATAGGGCTGTCCAGCGAATATATTTAGCTGGTCGATCAGATCCCAAGGTGGCACCCAATTGTCAGGAAGGGGGGGTATCGAGTAGAATATGAGATCATCCGCAGGTTTCATGCGCTCCGATATGCGCGGTGAGTACACATGCAAGTGGACGTATTTGCTGACCCTGATCTCTGGCATCAAACGGTCAGCTTCGAATGGACTCAGAAGTACGAGTACTCGATCATAATGCCCTTTTCCAGAGAGAACCCACTGGACAGGGCGCAGGTATTGGTCCATCTCCCCTTGATGTGACGCGGGTTTGATTGTCTTGCAAAAGTCCGAGGTTGCCAAAACGAATGAACTCCAGACAGATGCATTAGTGGTAGCCGCGGAGCTGCCTTCGAGAGTCGTGAAGATAGGATGGAAAGCGCTACCAGTGCGCAATAGAGGGAGGAAACCGGTCCTAACGAAGGCAACAACGTCTGGATTAAGAGAATGGCTCGCTGGCTCTGCATTGGGCGGCCGCCGCAGAACTTCTTGCTCGCGCTCAACCTCGCGGTTGATCTCCCTTTCTTGCTCTTCGTCCATTCGTGCCTCTGGAAGTTTGACAACGCCAAGGCTGATACAACGTCTCTGAATGGACAGATGGTCACTCAAGATGGATGGGGATGCTGTGACGGTTTTGGATTGGAAAGGTGCATAGAGATCAGCTAGCGATTTGAGTTCTGGCTGAAGCCATGCATCCGCTAATAGCTTCCGTGCAGACTCGTTCCAGCTGCAACGGGAAAGCTTTTGTGTGATTCCATCGCTACAGAAATGGGACCAAGCTTCATATTGAGAGTCGTGGTTGATGCCTTGTTGCGCCCAGTACGGGGTCTGCTGCTGAATATCAGTCCACGTCTCGTGTATTGCCCAACGGAGGATGTCTGTTGTAGTGACCGGGGTATTCAGATCCTCTTTGGCGGCAACAACACGAATGTTCCGATCGACTTCAAGAGGCGAGAAAAACATGACGGAGTGCCCATGACCAAGCTTGCGCATCCGCATGCAACCTATGGTCCACAAACCTGAGTTTGTCAATCGAGCATTGTGACCTCACTTTCGTACCTTGAACTAGACGATCTTTGGTCACTTTTGGGCCAAGTGTGACAGCAGCACGGGACCCGCTAGGGAATTTAAGGTCGGTACCCCTGGTATGGGCGTCATCCAGATAAACAACGCAACGGTCTAGGTGCTGAGCAAGAGGTGACGACAGCAGGGTCCGAGTAGTACCATCTGTTGTGAGTACCATCATCTCATCGTCCTCGCTGAAATAGACGGCTCCATCAGAGTCGGTTGTGAGACCCAACCATGCTTTGGCTACATGATAGTTGGAAAGGTCCAGTATCTGTGCACCGACGTCCAGGAGCACACGAATTTTGGGGTCCTGGTTGACTACCAATTTGAGGAGTTCAAACGTGGTTCTCCGCTCCCTGTTCGTATCAGATATTAATGTGTAGAAATTGTTTTCGGGCTGCAGAAGATGTGAGAGGACTTTCGCATTGGTTCCCAGCTGATGATCGAGGTTCAACTGAGTGATAGACGTGGGTAACAGATATTGACCATCGTTGGTGCCCGAAAAGCCTGATGTGTACTCAGTTCAGTCAACTAACTGAAGAGTGTGAATACCGGCATTACTCGCCTGTTATGGGACGTTCTCGTGTCTCTACCAAATTCCAACTGGATGCCGCTAGTTTCCAGGGAAATTCTTTGGCTTCTTTGGGAAACACGATTTGTGAAAGGTAGAAATTCACCGCTGCCTGATTACGAGAAAAAAGTGGAAATAGATACTTGTTCCACTGCTCCGAGGACTTGATGTTGACATTCCTAAGATCCTGAATGGACGCTGGCACAGAATGAGGGTCATGGTCTCGCAGCCAATTCGAGTATACCGTGGAGGCGTCTTCCTGCTCCTGTAAAAGTTTAAAAGAGGCTTTCAACTGTTCCTCGGTGAGGCCGCCATAGTAGTAGGATAGATATGTGAGCACAATTATAGTATCAGGGTACCCGAATTCGGCCGCTGGCGCAGGTACGTCTTTAGATCGATAGGGGACAGCGAGTAGAGTGCGGTTTGGGCAGAGGCCATAGTCGACGCGCCACCTCTGTTCTGCGAGCGCGAACAGCAGCACGCCGCAGGCTAAGAAACCACGGAGGAGCAATATTCCATCCCAAATACTGCTTCTCCGAGCATATTGCTCTACCATGCTTGCCATTTGTGGAGATACTTCTTTGAAAGATATGAAATCTCGAACCGCGTCACGAAGAGATTGGTCATTTCCAATATCTCGAAAGCTAAAGCCGGGAAGAAGTCCATCCACCACATCTTTCGCAATCAATGATATCAAAAGTCTGCGAGCGTCGGAGGCTCTGGGAATGCGAATTTGCGGGAATGACTCTGGTGGAACGCGCTCACACTCTATTGCGTCAGGGAGAGTGCGTGAAAGGGAAATCGCGCGGTCCTTCACTATCCTGAGGACCTGCTGAGTTATTGTCCATCGATCTGGGTATCCTTGCAAATGTTGTTGGGGGCCAATGGCATATATGAGCTGGAATCGAGGGCGGAGGACCTCGTCGCTCTCATCAAGGATGTCTCGGGCACAAGAATCAAACCACTTTTGGAGTTGCAGAAGTGCGCCTCTTGAATCCAGGTATGAGTTTCTGTCGTTGCCGCATAGGTTCATCGGCAACTGCTGCTCGATGCTAGTCAATTTGAGCGATAAGACATGCTCAGGCTGGAGCACCAGAATGCCACGATATTGCACGCATTCAGACAGAAGCTCGCGCAGGATCTTGAACTGCTCTTTGTCGTACCCGCCGGTGAGTGAACGGGAGAAGGGTAGGTGGTATATTGGTCTATTAACCAACCCTCCAAGACGATGAACCAGCAACCGAAACATTTGGAGCGTCAATGTCTTTGAGACGATGACACGGACTATCTGGTTGCCATCTGCGAGAGTAGCAGCGGAGATTGGCAGGATCACGGAAGATTTCCCCTCCCCCATGTTGACTTGCATTGCAGTGTTTGCTCCGGAAGATGGAAAGATCATTTTCGTTGCGACATCTGCTTGGACTCCGCGAATGAGGAGGTTTCCATTCAGCTAAGGTAAAGGAGAAGAAAATGTTAGTGCGAAAAAAGCTCGGTCACGGGAAATCGCACCTGGATCAACAGCCAATCAGGATAATCTTCAGCCTTCCATCCGTCACACCCCTTGTTCATTAATTCTCTAGAAAAGTCTTCTTCGAGATTCCCGAGGGCAAATTGAAGTAATCTTCGAGCACGCTGGTATTCCAGTAGGAGTAACGCCAAGGATAGCAAGCATTTCTTCCAACCGTCAGGAAGCTTGATCGTTGAGGTGGATGCGAGACATCGAAAGAGAGTATCTGGCGTAATTGGTGGCCATTGACCTGACCGATGGAGGGCTTGGTCAAGGGGATCCTCCGTCGGACCTAGTTGCTCCTTCAACTCGGTCAAACCGCCCGTATATTTCAGTTTACATTGCACGTAATGCTTCCTGAGTTCCTCGATGGAGGGCCTCCCCATCGATTCGTAAGTTGTGCAAGGCGCCTCAGGAACATGGTGTGCACTGTCATGAAGACGAGTGATGTATTGTTGGAATAAGGGGACGGCTCCGTCCATCCGAAAAGAGGCGAGTAATTGACTCAACGTATGAGTACCAGAACTGGACGTGAGCCGATTACCCTCGAGACCGCAGCATTGCAATGGGATGGGGGCTGAAGTATTTGGCGGGGAGCGTTTATGAAGTAACTGGTCTAGGGTGACCTGCCATGGCACAGGAGAGCGAGGCACAGAAGACGGACCAGATGATTGTTTTACATGGCGAGGCCATAGCCCAAGCGTATGTGAGGACTGGACTGGGTTCGGCCCGGGAACTCGAAGAGAGTAGTGTTTGGTATCGAGTTCGGTTAGGCGACGGGTGAGGTCATCCTTGAGTTTGAGATTGCGGTAGCAGCCGGAAAAGAGTGTTCGGAGTTCGGCATCCAGCCTTCTCGCTGCCAATACATCGCCATATTGCAATGAGATGAATGGCGAGAAGGGTCTGCTCAGGCCTTTAACGTCATAGAGATGGTCATCTCGTGAGATCACCCGCACTGATGGATTGGTTTCAGCTGACGGCCATTCTCCGAGTATTTTATGCACGATATGTCGGGGAACGTGGTACCCCACGTCGGCGAAACACTGCCGTATGGTATCCTCTGAAGGACTGTATCGATACAATGGCTGGCATTTATCATAGGATGGCGGGTTCTTCAGTGGGAGTTGTTTTGCAAGTGCTACAAGGATCGCAAGGAAGTGTGGCTGAGGATCTTCTTGGGTGTATAACATTATGGGAAGTAAGAATAGCAGTCGACATTGCTGACGTGTTTCCGTAAATTTTTGCATGAAAGCCTCTATCTCGGTGATTGATGGTGGCAGAGTATCGCAATTCAGCTGATTCTGAAGAAGGTGCTCGTCTTGGCATGCCACGCGAGGGATAAGATCAGCATTCGCCCACGTCGGTGCCGTAACAGGAGTATCCACACGTTTGACTCCATTCCCTGTGTTGATGAGCCAATGGTAAACAGCGAGTGCTACAGTATGCGCAAGATCCTTCTGCTCCGAGGACCTAGAATTGGCGACATTGTTGCGTGCAAATCTCTCGAGCGGCGAGGATTCGGAAGTGGGCATGGGTCCAAAGACAGGGTCGGATGGAAATAGGTAAGCAGTTCGCAGCACACCAATCACATCCAGGTCGGGACGTCGAGGGAGACCATTTTTGCAGTCAAGAAGAAACCTTTCTCTGTTAATGAGATACTCGATCTCTCGCATGGCGAACTGGATTTGAGGATACATGCCATCGTCAGAGAACGGGAGTTTGGCTTCTGTATGGCGAGTATCGAGTGCCATGATTGACCGACATCCAGCAGACCGTAGAAGACACAGAGCTTCCTCAATGCCCGTCCTGCCGGTCAACGGATCAGGCATCCAGTCGACGCTAGTCTCAGCGTGCAGGGACGCGAGGTAGAGCCTGCTCCTCCAGCTGGCGTAACCTGTTAAACAGCCTAGTTCGGTATCCACTTGGTAAACGTAGTATGTGACCGGATGAGTGGGAATTGCTTCGGGGACAATTGTGACGCGAACGTGATGGTTGTGCTGTTCATGCGAAAATTGACCTTCTGGTATGATGACGCATCGTTGGATGAGTTCCTCGAGATGGACCTTTGACCGGAGAACAAGTCGGTTCTCTAAACCAAACAATGTTCCAATACATTGATTCTCGTCGTAGACCATGTTCTCGAAGTCACGTGACTCGAGCTCTCCATCCTCATTGACGAAAAAGGACAGACCATAACGGGATAAAACGACTGACAGTTGTTGGCTTCGTGGCGACTGCTGAATGTTGACGGGGAATGCGGTGATTATCAAATTTTCAGGGGCGTCAAGACACCTGAAGCGACTCAAAACTGTTTCATAGTTCGAGCTTCGGTTGTCCACAAGCCACTCGCGGCCATTGTACATGCGATATTGCCCAGTCGTACAATCAATCCTCCAATTCTTTGAGGACTGCTCCCAAAGCTTGCTGTGAGGGCGTATCTCGATGATGGATGTAGACAGGTTCAACCAATGAACATGTCCATCGATAAATCTTGTTGGGAGGCCCCCCGGCAGTTTTTCGCGAGGAATCAATACAAGGATATCGGTCGTGTCCTTGTATTGTGCTTGAATAACCAGTATTCCGTCCTGCAACGCAAAGTGTACCTGCGAGTGCTCGAATTTACGAATTTAACCTCCTAGGTCTAAGGGACTTACTCGGTGTTCAGAGATCATGGTTAGGCTACAGAAATCCATTCCTGGAAGATCGGAAGGAATTACAATGAAATGTTGCTGCAAGGAATAATTTAGCGACTCATGACATTGTTGAATAACAATGCATACATCACCAAAGATCTGTTTGTACGTTTCATATTCCCTAATCTTGCATGGCAATGCGTCGATTGCTCCTCCATCGATCAAAAGCACACCATCAAGCAGGTCGAGATGCACCATCTGCGTGCGTCTGCTTTCACCAACGGCACTCTCGCATGCGAGCCAGTGAGAATTTGGACGTGGCAATGCTTGCCATCTGTGGGGACCTGGGCGATAGCCAAACCAAACCCTGCGAACTGCAAGGTCAATGCCCTGGTTTGACACATCGGCCAGGATAATGTTCCTTAAAGCGCTCTCCAGACTGAGCGAGAGACGACGATCTCGTTGCAGCAGAAATCGCGAATATTCAGAAATACCTGGCAAATCGAGATCATGTAAGTAACGGGGAGCATCGGGTTCAAGAATGACATACTTTGAGGATCGACAGGGCTGTTTACGCGCATAAGTATCGCGCAAAAGAGTAGAGCGTCGATGTCTTCGGCTGAACAAAGGACCTTGTGAACCATATTGGGGCCAACATCAAATGTGCTTCGGCAAGTAGCGGCCATGTCTCTCAGGAGCCCGCTCCGTTCTGTAGTCGTCGACATCATCATCAAGTTGTATGACATCTCCTGCACCCAGTGAAATGTCTTCCGCCGGACGAGCCGAAGAAGTCCGACTGATCGCTCAGAGACATCTTGACATGGACTCGACGCGAGTAGCCGGGTCAGCAACAATGAAATGATACCCATCATCACCCCGTTTAATGAGTAGACCGCAACATCCACAAGTAAGCTCTCCAGCTCGTCTAACAGGGCATAGCAGAATGACGGCTCCTGAAGTTCCTCATGCCACTCCCACTCTGCTGTATTCGGGTCGAGTGGTCCAACTTGAGAGGCCGCCTGAGCGAACAGCAGATAAACATCGTGGCGACGAAAGTTCAGTGTTCTACTGCGTAGCTCCTGCAAAATGCTCATCCATTGTAGTGAACCCCCACTCCGCAAATGTCCAAAGGTAATGAATTCGTGCAGGGAAAGATCGTTGGGACAATCTGCTTGACTGGATATAATATCGTTTGAAGTGTGAGACGCTGCATTGCTATATTGATCCAGCCTGTCACTCGATGGATGCCGACAGGCGAAGTAATCATGAGCCATTTCCCGCAAAGAGTGCAAAAGGCAGGAGGTTCCAGAGTGCCAGATATGGAGAGATAGAGAACATTGCAATTCGAGTGCGGCATGTGAAGAAGAGTGTTCATATTTCTCGATAAGATGCCAGAAAGCTGGCGAGTTGACAATGTATGGAGGCTTGGCATGATATTGAACAGGGAACATGTTTCGGATGAATTGATCTGACAATGCAGATCGGCCGGGGAGGGATTGAGAGGTACGAGCAGAAAGGTATTGTTGTGCACGGCGAAGGCGGTGAAGCATGGTTGCATGAATGATTGACCAGTGCAAGAACTGCGTAGGAACACTGGGAGCATAGTCAATGAGCATCGGAACCACTCTGACAGCTAGCTTGTCGAGTGCAACCCAAAGCTCAATCGCCGTTAAAAGCATGATGGAGAGGTGTTTTGGATTGCCCTTGTATGTGTCCCCTGCACTTGGTAGGTATTCACCCAACAAGATCGCAAGCTGAATACATGCCCAGTCCACGTCCGCGACGCAAGCGACCCAGGTATCAATTTCATGTTGAATTGCCTGTTCGACATCGTACAGGGCAACGCAGGGGTCGACACGGTATGCTTCCTTAAAAAATGACCCGTTTGAAGAGAGGATGTCGTTGAGGGAGCCTAGGAGATGTTTGGGGTAAAAAGGAAAACGGAGAGGTTGTGAATCAGGACGCCTAATAGAGTTGCGAAAGTATCTTCCACTCTGCATGAGTGAGAGCTTTGTATCTTGATCGAGATCCAGCTTAGAGAGACCCCATAACGAGGATGGAAGTTGGGCGGCCTTTACTTCTTTCCACCTAGCCTCGAGAACCTCCCGAAGAGATACGCTTGTTTTTATCACGATGTTGTGGAGCCAGTTGGGGCCAGAAGAGCCAAGCTTCCTTAAACGTCGAAGGATTTTTGTTGATATTGCATGCAGCAGATGACAGGAAAGATTTGCATCCATTGCGCTCCTCGCCAAACTACACATAAAGCACAAGACGAACGCTTTGTAGCAAATGCCTCCAAAATCACCGCGGAGGGACATCTGCATCGCGACCTTGATGAGAAGCCAAAGAAACGACCGGCGCCGGAAACTACATCTGTAATGAGAGTTGGCGCATTTGTCGAAAAGGGGATCCTCAGTAGTGCGACCAACACCTCGTAGGATGCTGGTAAGCAACCCGATAGGCATTGTAGCAATATCTTCTGAAGAATCTCTGTGGCGAGGGAATCCTTCTAGGTGAAACAGGAAGTCTGCGAGCTCGGATTGGAAGTACTGATTATGGAACACTTCCTGTGGGATCTCGATGGCGCACTCTGCATAGAAGCCTTCGGATGTCGGTTGCGAGCCTCGGAATTTCTTCAAGACCTCATACACGGTACAATGGTCCTGCTTTGTGAAGGTAATCGCAGCGTCTTGGGCTTGGTTTAAAAACATGAGGACATCTATGGACCATCAATAAAAATCCATGCAATAGCTGAGAGCGTACCTCCTGACTGCATCCCGTGCAAATGGGAGATGATGTGGCCATCCGAAAGATGCCAAGGCAGTCTGAGGAAGACTTGCAAGGAGTCTAGCATTTTTGTGATGCTGCGCCACTGAGGTTTGAGGGTGTCGTCAACAATTTCACTGTACTCATGGGCAGCAGCGCACACTGCGTGGGCTAGAGAGTTGTTGTCCTCTACAGAATCGTCCGGAATAGTGTATCCACGGTGAGCTGGAAGAAAAACATGGCTAACAGCAAACTCCAGTTGAGCAGAAGACCCCCAGTGCACCCGCACAGAGCCATGGTCATCAGGTATAGAGCCAGGCGTCGAGGTAGACATGGAGGTTATTCGGTTCGGCAAAATTCAACTTGTGGCACAATCTCATAGAATGGGCACAGCCACTTAAGGCAGTACAGTCATCCACCACCATGGCAGGAAACAAGCTCCTAGTTAGGCCCTCAGTGAGGAATGACAGCAGCTCAGCCAACCATTCTTAATGAGGCTTTCCCATCGAGGGTATTCGGTCAGTGTCACTTATATGTAACGTAACCAGTGCTACCCAGGTGCAAACCCCTGCTTATGTGGAACACCACGAGCACGAGCCCGTAAATTTACCAATGGCCTGTTAGATCGAGGAAAGAGGTAACATCAAACCCATCGTGTCCTCACCTCAGGCCGTCCAAGTTGCCGTAGTCGTATCCATTTAGTATATGTGAGCGCACACACGCCAATAAATAACCGCACGAGAAATCGATCCGCACCCAGATCTCATCCAAGCAACTGCTCCCCATGCCCATTCCCCGGTTGCTCCTTCCTCCGTCTACAACAACACCCTGCAAGACCCTTGATCCCCCCAACGATCCTTCCAAACACCCAGTTCCTCGCACGCCAGATCGCGTGCTCCTTGACGTCGACGCGGTCCGGCCGGATACGGTGCTCACTGTCGACGACGACCGAGAGCGTGATGACGGTCGTG
>JBBPLB010000428.1:0-10994 GCA_038089595.1 Bothia castanella
ACGTTCTTTGGATGGTTATACGCATGTTACTCTAGCTCTAGGTTGTATATTTTTTTTCTCCCTGCATACATACTTTATATACTTTGACAAGTCCAACTATGAACCTGCCCTAAACTACCCGCAAAACGCGTGTTTGGAATGCACTTTTTTTTTCCTCAACTCATTCTGGACTCGCACTATTGTCCCCCTGTGATTATGCTTTTTCATTCTACAGGAGTCTACCGCAAGTCCTAGAGCGATAAAGAGGCGGCTCAGCTGGAGCGCACCCCAAGTTGGTCCGTGAGGATGTGGGAGGATGTTCCTTACCAGAGCTGCTACACGTTTGTCTTACATGGTCGAGCTCAAGTCGAATAAGACTATTTCTTTCTGATTGCTTCGACGTCAGGTGTCCCATTGAGGTGTCATGACGACAGGAAATATTGTGCAGCTCCCGGTGCCTTGCTGTTACTAATAGTTTGTGCCCAGTCTGACCCCATTCCCCTCAAACACGCGGGTATATCCACCTAACGAGTCAGTCCCAGCAGTAAACTCGCACATTCGCCTTGCCCCCCAGGCCCAAACAAGACGATATCGCTCTTGTGGGTGCTCTCATTGTCTCTTCCTATTCCTCAGGGTTTGCTCAGTGCCAGGCTGTTTTTGTCATAGTCGGAAACGGTATAATGGACAATATATGTCAGTTCAGGCTTGATCATATTACGTGTCCTGGTCTAACATAAGACAGCTGCGGTGTCGTGCATGTCATGAGCCTCATACAGAAAAACGCAAGAGGGCAGACGCAGCACAAATGACGATTAATTCAGGCGTCTTCCTGTTTTCATCCAATCCGCAGATCCAATCCCTATGCGAATCCAAACGCGAACATCAAGGTCCTCTGCACCCAAGAAAGCCCAGCCACTGACGTTGCCCGTTTCACAGTTCGTCACCCGCTAGTCTCGGTGTCGGGAGTGGTGGTATGCCTATAGGTTTGAACTGCGTCTGCTGGTACCAGAGGAGAGACACGAGCGGTTCGAACACTGTCAAAGCCGACCAAGGCGATGACCGTACAGCAGTCCCGCCTCTTCGCGCGCGGTACCGAGGCCGACTTCGAGGGCGTCGCTTGCGCGTGTCAAGGCGCACGCTCTAGGTTACGATCAGGGTCAAGTGTGCGGTCTTTGCCGCTGATGGTCTCAAGAGACGAAGAACGAAGTGCGTCCAAGAGTGCTGGTGCTGGAGGCTGGAGGCGAGGATGGGTTGGGACGCGCTTGAATTTGAGCGACTTGATGTCTGGGCAGGCGCAAGTCGCATCCAAAAAAATATAAGTAACGGTAAGGTTTGGGACGGACGCAGTGGATCGTGGATGTGCTACTTTCTCTTTTCTCCTTCAACGTCCTTAGTCTCGTGTAATTCTGTATGTTTTTCAAGCTTTGGTTCGGACATTCTACCGTCCAATTACAGTATGAGTATCAGATTAATCAGTAGTAGTCACGTGTTCCAGCACCTCAATTAGCCGCAAACGTAAATTTGTCAAGTTCCACCTTGAGTTCCACCATGCCTACTACACCTAACCCTGGATCTGAATACCCCAACTCTGAACAAGTGTGCTGGAGGCCTTCTGCTCAATTGCAGTATGCCATTGGCCATGTGTTTCTTCCTGCCCACCGTGGTTACACTATCCCCCCCGATCCTGTAGACAACAATAATTTGTTCGCTCGCATAATACTTGCCACTGCCCATGCATACAGCGAAATCGTTGACGACACCCTCAAACCTCAATGGCGTCACATCACAAAGATGCTAGAGTTCTTGCAAGCCCTTCTAGGCCAGCCTGGGCGTCTCGCCAAAGACCACGTAATCTCCCAGCTGTGTGGAATGCAGCCAGAAGGTATACTCTTGACTTGTCTACGGACCTTCGCTGACAGTCAGTAGATACCCTCGTGCTGCTAAATCGGGCTCAGGATGCTGGGGTAATCTTCGTGAAGCAGGACTATGGCTCCATATACGTGTCCTTCCAAAAGTACAAGGACTCAAACTCGAAATCCACAAGCTTGAATCCCAACAAGTTGCCAGAAAGGGAATCTCAGGACTCACACTCAGTGTTCAACGGCTCATATCAGGAGCGGGCCATCGAGATTCCAGACGATGTGTTCCGTAATCAGTCCTTCCAATCTGAACTTGCAACCTTCCTGCTTCACCTAGACGGATTCGTTGGTCACATCGCGTCTTCAGAAAGCACTGCCGTGGGGTTCACAGGGCTTCTTACCAGCATTTTAAGAAGCGTTGGTCGCAGTATTGAGGTTCCCCGTATCATCAGGTTTGTCCAGTCTCATTACGAACTTCGGTTCCAGAATCGGTCGCTTCTTTGGCTTTTGATCAAGGTTGCGATACGGATGTCCCTCCATGGTGGCCATGGGATCCTTTCATACAAAGCGTTCATGTTGAGCGTGATGTGTAACCTAGCGAAGAACGCAATCGATGCAAATCTTTCCAGTGTTTTACTGCATGCAATCTCAGCCAAAATCGTTCGACGCCTCAGCAAGCTTGGTTCTTCTGCTCCCAACTGGCTCCATGATGTCGTGCTAAAGACCGGTAACTCACTTCGAGAAACCCTCGAAGCTAGATGGAAGGAGGTAGGAGTGGCCCCGCATATATTTCCATCGTGGAAACCCTCCCAGCTAGATCTTGACGGAGTCACGCAACTCTCACTCGTTCAAAGTGGAGAATACATCCGCAATTCTCTCGCGCATCCTAAGCCGACACCACTCGGTTTTCCCTTCTGCCCCAAACGTCTCCCACGCGGAACGCTTGACGACTTCCTCTCATCGAATTCGTCATTTTTTGAGGAAGCATTCCACGCCAGCCCTTACGTTACCCTCTACGACATCGAGCGGGCAGTCGAGGAAGAAATCGATGACTGGGTTGCTCGTGTCACGGACGTGGACCAGGCATGTGTCCAGCTTGCGATCCTGATGGATAAATATCTATCGACTGCACGTGACACTTACAAGGGCAATCCAGAACATCTCTCCATCATGCTTTTAACAGCGATTGAACTTTGGGTTGCACTTGACAAACTGGTTGCCGGGGCGATTCCTATGCTTGTGGACTACAGTCCAAGCATCCCAATTGAATTCCTGCCCAGATTTCTCCCTCGTGAGACCACGAGCCTCCACTGGCATTGTCGTGCATACCAGTACCTTCGCAGTCGTGAACATAAAGTCTCAGTCCGAGCTGGATATTTAATCGCACTCCCATCTGCGTTTTCGGTCGACTTCACCAGAACTATGTTCGATTTTTGTTACCATGCAGGCGATCCATATGGTATCAACTCTCCAGAGTTCTGGCACCTCGTTGAGGAATACGGTACTCCTTCAGTGTCCGCCCCACTTGGATCTGGATGTTCGTTATCTCTTCATATCTGGCGCTCTTGCACTGCTCGCATACTCACTTTCAAACATGATATTTTCGCTTATCGTCTTCCATCGAGTCCTGGGTTGCATCAGTACATCAACGCGACATCTCACACATCCAACCACGTTTTAGCTGTTCAAATGGACTGTCCCAATGATCATTCCCTGCACGAATTTATTGCCTTTGGACACTTGCGCAGTGGTGGTTCACTGCAGTGGGTAAACATCCTGCGGGAGCTACGCAGCAGAACTCTCAACTTTCGTCTTCAAGATGTTCATCATCTGCTTGCTCAGGCCATTTCTCAGACTGGGCCACCCGAGACGAATACAGGAGAGTGGGTGTGGCATCAAGACCTTCAAGAGCCATTGTTCTGCCATGCCCTTCTAGACGAGCTCGAGAGTTTGCTTCTGGATGTTGCAGTCTACTCATTGGATGGGGTGACGATGAGCACCATTTCCTTGTTGCTCACTCGGTTGCTCGTGTCAAGCCCATGTGAACACGTCTCTCAGCAAGCCATCGGACTACTTCGGCGTGTCCGCACGAAGACATTTTACTGGGTACAGGAGTTGGCATACAACCTAATGGTGGCGCCGACGAAGAGGGAGCAGAGCGGGATCTTGAGAGACATAGCTGCCACTTGCCGAAGCACATTTGATATTGACCGCAAAATCGCTCACAAGGTGCTTTGTTCTGCAGAGGATGTCGACACGCTACTGTTTTGCGCCTTCATTATACAAACAAACAGCGCAGACGATCCGCACGGTATGTCTCATTCCTGAGCTCGAAGGTTAATGCTACTCTAATTATTTCGAGTTGTCAGGCATTTCTGAATATTCACGGCTGCTCCTTGAACGAGATCGTCGTCTTTCGTTCACTCTCGAGCAAGTGTTGAGAGATGTTATTCTGGCTGATGCGTCGAATCGAGGTGTTGACCTCGCAATTCGTAGAATTTGGTCTAATTACCGCCCTGCTCCCCGTGGATGGCAGGCGTTGCCATGCCCGAACTCTCATTGGCTCACATGCGAAACAGTGGCTGGTGAAAGCAGGCGATCGCAAACGGTGCATCTGAACCTGCTGGACGGGACGATACTGATAGATGGAAAACCGATCAATGTGTTGCCACATGAGATCGGGCAACAACCAATGTATAAGCAGCTTTTTGGTAATGTATGTATATACATCGATTTCAACGAGACGACACATGACTTACTATTCCTCGCAGCAACATTTCCTTACGATCGCATCCGATCTTCCGGGAATGGATTTCTCTAGCCTAACCATGATCTTCGAACACCGAGTAAGTGTTCCCACATCCTGAAGTTAGTCCGTCCGCTAACAGAAACATGTGTAGGTACACTTTGCATCGCAGGGAGATAATCTGATAATTCGAGCACAACGTGACGGTACGGCCGATATCCTCGAGTTAATTCCCCAGGAAAAACTGTTGGGTGACCTTCCGACACGATTCCTTAATGGACATGTTTATTGGTTGAACCTGTCCACATCTACCATCGAGATACGCCCTCTTGACAAGATCTGGGACCAGTCCTCGGACAACTGGAAGATTGATTGTGCGTCTGGGCAGTATCGTATGTACAAGGGCCACGAATGGTTGGTGGACATCCGGAGCCGGACATACGAAGTGGCTTCGAATCATTTGCGATGTCTCGACGTCCCCGAAAATCTGATAATCACCGCGTCTCCCATTAACACCCCACAATCATCAGTAGATCAACAACTCTCTATCAGCTTGCCTCGTTACGGCCTGTCATTTTTCATCAATGAGGACGGAGAGCTCGAATCTCGTGACTTCAAGGATATGGTCTGCGACGAAAATCAATGTATTGGGTCATTGTTTGGGTTAGAGAACCTGCTTGTTCTTCGCCCAAAGGTCCATATCGAAGAAGAACTTATCCATAGATGCGTCATCATACCTCAAGGTCGACTTCGTCGCGAGCAACACAACCATCACGTTCGCCTCATGATTTACTCCGACACCACTCAGCCGGTCACATACCACACTTATTGTGTGGATACCGAGCTAGGTTGTTTGACAGGTTATGCCAGCTGGAGGAGCAAGCTGTATCTTGCACGCCTGCATGTCGAAACTAGCGTTGACTGGATGCCTGATCCATTGACAGGTAGGACGGGCATCCAAGAGGCATTATGTCTCTTGAGGTCCGCTGGATCTCGATCAATCATGGATCTCGGCATTCGCCACGAGGAAATTGAACACTTGTTATGTGTGGACAACGAGATGCTTCCTCACATCAAGTTCGCCATGCAAGAGATCCTTTATTTAGTGGGAAGAGAGAGGTTTCTACGTGATCTTAAACCTGATCCCCCTTTGCGATCCCAGCTGGATATGGTCGGTGCGCTGCGATCTGCTTATTTATTTCCATCGGAGGTCGTTGATTGGATTCCCGTGCCAACCGATGTCAATCCCCCCAAAGTCGAGTCGTCGGAGTCCGAGGATCTTGCGCATACCATAGCACTTGCTGTCTACCATTGGCTCATCAATACCGAAAATGGGATAGAATTCGCGGATATTCCAATCATGGCGAGACCGGAGAATCGCGATATCGTTCCGTCATCGTTCGCTGAAGTACTGGGAGCCTTGTTTCAGGAAGGCGAGCAATGTCGACAGTGGTCCAATCGCAGTATTCCGCCGCCATCAGTCATAGAGGTAGAGGCCTTCCTTCAAGCAGCGCATCAACCGTTTAGACTGTTATTCGTGCTCCCCACCATAGTACACATCCAAAGAGATCCCCAACCACACTTCCTTTCGGTCCTTGTAGCACTTGCAAAGCGATTCCCATTAAAGAACCCGCCTCACTATGACGAGTGCCGGCCTTTGTTTGGATACCGCCTGTCTTCGGCTGCCATATGGGAATGTTTCGCCATTGAACGACAACACCAGTCAAGGTTCCAGCCCAACAGCGATGTAGATTTTTTGGTGAACCAGTTATTGGCGGCTTGGCCATCCAAAGCTGCACTGGAGATCCCACTAAATGCTAGTTTCTATGATGTGGGAAGGCTGGAAACCGAGCTCCGAGCACTCTTTTCCGGATGCTGCTACAATCTTGAGCTAAAGGAGAACCTCACTCGCCGCCTCATTGAGTTTGAAGCTAAACGCTACGCCATTCCATACCCAGACTGGTCATCTCGACATGCACGGCCAGATCCGTTTTTTGAGGCTCACTCTTATGTGTCATGGAAAGTCACGCTGGTCCAGTTATTCCGTGACCGTTCTCCGCCAACGATTTCAGCCCTTATCCCCTTGCGACGCTGCGGTTCCAAAGGTCATATGCTCGCATCCAATTGCTCTGCTACTCGTGCATTGAATCCATTATTTGACTCTCTTGGAATTAACGAGACGGGTCCTTCGTTCCAGCAGCGATACATCACTCGTCTTCATGTTAGTGCACAACATGCCCGCGAGGTACCTTGCATGTCTCTCCTCGGGACAGAGCGGCCGTCCATTGAGGAACTCAGGAAGCACTACGTGGGGTGCAGACTCAACTACATGACCATCTTGTCACTTTTGAGCAAACAACTGGGTCCAACGGACGACTCACTCGGACAGGTTCTTGATCGGTCAGGTCAGTGGCCAAATATTACACGAGATACACTCCTTCGATGTCTCGCATCCACCTCACCGATCAGTGTTCCTGACGACTGGAAGAAATGCCTAGCATCACTAGCGTTGCTCCTGGCAGAGCTCCAGCGTTCTCGAAGACTGATCCGATTTGCGCTTGACGATTTTCACGAAGAGTTGTCCAGAGAGCTAGGGAACAGTGGGTGTGACGGGTGGAGGGCTGAAGACTACCCAGATTGGCTGTTGATGCAGGTGCGATGACCCTCATGGGGCGTTCGTCCTGGCCGACATTTTGCTAACGTTTTGCTTTTCGTTAATCTCAGATCCAAGGGAACTTCCTTATTCGGGAAATTCAAACGGACGTTGCGATGAATATGATCTCTCCACAGTTCGGAGCGAACACTGTGATGCAAGTCAACATGGGCGAGGGGAAATCCTCCGTTATTTTGCCTCTCACCGCTGCCACTCTTGCGGATGGAGCTCAGTTAATCCGGGTCATTGTCCCTAAAGCATTGACGGTCCAAATGTTTCGGATGCTGGTCGATCGTCTCGGCGGCCTTGTGAACAGACCGATATATCATCTGCCCTTCTCCCGTCGCCTCACTGGCAAGTATACCATTGAACAATTTGACGCCCTGGACGAGCTTCTCAAGGAATGCATACGTGATCATGGCATTCTGGTGGTTCAGCCAGAGCATATCTTATCACTAAAGTTGACTAGTGTGGAGGGGCAACTACGAAACCAATCAAGTACCAGCGGCATGCTCCTGGAACTTCAGAAATGGTTTGATTCTTGCGCTCGAGACATCATGGACGAGAGTGATGAAGTTCTCCATCCCCGATCCCAGCTTCTCTACGCCATTGGCCCCCAACAGGATATGGAAGACCGATGGTCAATCACTCAGCAGGTCCTCAGACTAGTGGAAAAACACGCGGTTTCCCTTTCAAACGCTTTCCCAAATGAAATGGAGTGCGAATGCAGTCCAGTCGGGTCATTTCCCCGCATTCGCATCCTGAAAGCCTCCGACGCCCGCAAGCTCCTGGTATCGTTGATTGTGGAGGATGTAATGAATGGACATCTTCCCGGATTCAGCTTTCAAGACATCGGCAGTCGTGACCAGCTTCGCAACGCTGTTCGCGATTTTATTTCTTCCAAGGATGTGTTCAAACAGACGGCAAGCATGGTGGAGCAATATGCTCGGAAAACAGCAATTTGGGGAGGAATATTACTCCTTCGCGGTCTCTTGGCTTGCAACATCCTCATGTTTGCGCTCACAGAGCGGAGGTGGCGAGTCGATTATGGCCTTTCTCCGAATCGCGCTATGCTGGCTGTCCCTTATCGAGCCAAAGACGTACCTGCGCCAACGGCTGAGTTTGGGCATCCGGATACCACAATCGTGCTTACATGTCTGTCCTACTACTATGGTGGCCTCACCGAAGAGCAGTTAAAAGCTTCTTTCAAACTTCTGCAGGAACAGAATGATCCGTCTATGGAATACTCGAACTGGCTTCGATTCCATGACCCTCGCTCTGTACCAAAGGTCCTACAGAATTTCGGCTCTGTCAACATCAAGTCTTTGGAGCAGTGGGACAAGTACTTATTTCCACTTTTCGCTCGTAATCAGGCCGTGGTCGATTTCTACCTTTCACGGGTCGTGTTCCCAAAGGAAGCCAAAGAGTTTTCCTGGAAGCTTGCGGCATCAAGCTGGGATTTAGCAGAGATCCGAGAACGACCGGTAACTGGTGAGCGAATTAAGTCGGCAATTCACTGTCGAGTTGCCTAGCTAAATTTACCATCAGGTTTTTCGGGAACAAATGATGTTCAATATCTGTTGCCCACCTCTATCGCTCAGCGTGACCCCAACCATCAACTGGTAACTAATGCAAGGGTCCTTTCACATCTTCTGCGTCCAGAAAACAACTGCTACACGCTCATATCTGATACGAATGGCCAGAGACGAACCACGTTGGAGCTTTTCAAATTGGTGGTCGATCAAGAGCCCAAAATTCGTGTTTTCCTGGACGTCGGTGCGCAGATACTGGATCTCTCCAACATCCAGGTAGCCAAAGCGTGGTTAGACATCAGCCCTGATTCTGATGGTGCTGTCTACTTCAACGAAGTGGATGAATTGATGGTTCTCACAAAAGACGGCGCCAAACGGTCTCTTCTATCGTCACCCCTTGCTCAACAGCTAGATCGTTGCGTCGTATATCTGGATGATGCTCACACACGGGGAACTGACCTCAAATTCCCTAGTGGGTCCCGAGCTGCTGTCACACTGGGTCCCAAATTGACGAAGGATCGCTTGGTCCAAGGTACGTAAGTGAGATCACGACGTGGATCGGATAACTGAGCGGATTGTGGCAAATAGGCTGCATGCGTATGCGGAAGCTGGGCCATGGTCACTCCGTCATATTTCTCGCGCCACTTGAAGTTGACCGGAGAATCCGCGCTGTTGTAGCCGTGGATCAGGATATCAAGATCACTACGGCCAACATCTTGCATTGGGCGATACGTGAGACCTGGGAAGATATTCAGCAGCAGGCTCCGTACTGGGCTCAACAAGGCATCAGCCACACCTCCCGATACAATGCTTGGACCCATTTCTGCAGCACACAACAGCCACGTCATCCCCACACGCAAAAGAGATTAGCAGATGCTTGGCTTCACTCCGAACTGAAATCACTGACCAATCTCTACGCGCCATTCCACCCCGAAAATGGTATGGGACACCCATCTATCTTGAACGGTCATCCAGAGATCCAGCAGCGTTGCATAGAGCTTGGAGCTGCAAATCCTTCAGAGGCACAGATGGATGAAGAACAAGAAAGGGAGGTCCTCCGTGAGACTGAACGAGAGCGAGAGGCAGAGCGGCAACTACTCCGTGGATGTCCATTGGTACATTATTTGGATTCAGACATTATTGCTTTCGTGAGGACTGGTGTCCTTCCTCCACTGCTCCCTGGCGGGAGCCTTTATCCCGTCTTCACCACTCTCGAAGGGAGTTCCGCGAGCACTATAAAAGCACACATCCGGAGTCCATTCGTCCTGGCAACCTCAGATTTTTGCAAGACGATCGAACTTGAACCACATATAGAGAGGATTGACCAGTTCCTGCGCCCTGTTCAGTGGGTTCTCTCTGGAAAAAACCATCATAATCGAGTGCTCGTACTTCTAAGCCCATTTGAAGCTGATCGTTTGATGCCGGACATCAGGGCCAGCAAGTATGTCCACCTCCATGTGTACATGCCATGCACATCCGAGAGCATGAGACGTGCGGATGATCTCATGTTTTACTCAATTCCTCCCATTCCTGATAACTGGACGCCACCTTGGGATTTGATCGACCAACTGAATCTCTTCGCTGGACAACTCTATTTCAGGGACTATGACTCGTACCTCCGATTTTGCCGGTTGTTGGGCATGCAGGACCTGGACCTGGCAAAGAATGCTGCCATGTCCGTTTGGCGCAACCCGGTCACCCCAAGTGTCCTCCCGGAGATTGGAAATACATTCGCAGATTCGTCGCTGTCTCCAGTGATGAAGTTACTTGTCATTCGGAGAAAAGGCCTACCGTTCGGCGAGACCCATATGGGACGGATTCTCCAAGGGCAGCAGTTGACAGAGAGTGACTTCAGAAACCTGGAATGGACAAACACAGGTAGTAGCCATACTGCCGGTAGCTCGCGGATGCTCCACGATGTCACCCCGATGACCACTGTACAGAGCGGCTCTGCACTGCCGACACTTCCTCGATCGTCGAAGCGAGGACCGGAGACAGTCAATTCTAGTAACGGAAACTCGGGACGACTGCAAAAGCGCTTACGGGCGTAAATGTTCGTCAATGGTATGTTCCCTCGTAGCCGAATGTCAGCTAAATACTCACAGCAGGGGGTCGATAGACCGATTTGAACCTGACACGCCGCGACAATCCTGATATATTAGATAGCATGTTTGTCAGCGAGTACAAATTGTCAGGGAGCATATCAAACTAGGCACCGAGACGTA
>JBBPLB010000430.1:0-10926 GCA_038089595.1 Bothia castanella
TGGTTATTGGGGTAGTTATTTGTATGATTTACTAGTTATGTTTGTGCTTTGTTAGGCTGTTTTTATCTTATTTTATTCTGGTGGGTTTTGTACTCTTTGAATAGACTCATCACCATTTATGCCAGTTCCTAGTAAAGGTAGGTCTATTTCTTCCTGATCTTCTGGCACATTGGTAATGAGAGTCAGGACAGTCCATAATGTTGTTGAGCTTATTCTTGGGAAAGGTGATGCTAAAGGGTCATAGAGTTTCTTGCTCACAGGTCAGTCTGGATAGTTAATGGGGTCCTGTTGGTGCATTGAGTCTTGGATGCTGTTTAATGTTTGATTAAGGACTCTGGCATGAAGATAAAGGAATCTACAATGATGACAGTGCCAGTGGATCTCAGGACTTCCACGATGTTGACCAGTGAGTCGAATAGTTATATGAATATGGTATTGGGGAAATATTGTGTCTCTGTCTATCTCTTGACAGTATTGAAGCAAGCAACCAAGCAGATACTCAATCAAGTCTTCAGTTATCTGTTCATGCTTTACTAAGTCTTCTGTGGTTGGAGGTTCAAAGTGTTGTATTACCATTACTGCCACTTTGACTTGTGTTGGTATTTAGTACTTGTTTGCTTAGTTTACCTCTGTGAATGTCTTATCAATTGTATTGTTACTAACTAGTTACCACTTGAATTGTGCTAATGTAGTAGTAAGGTGAGGTGGTTAATGAAAACTGGTATGTGGGACAAAGGCAAACAGAGGTAGGTGGGGTTGTAGCTTTAGCAGGAAATGGAGTTTTCTCTGCTTTGGGGATGAAATATATAGGATATGAGTCTGCAAGGGCATACAGTTGAGGAGGGGGTCGGCACAATGCATGCAAAATGGTATGACGTAACTTTTGGAAATGGCTAGCCTCGTACCAATAGTCTGGTATACGTAGTAGAAAGGATGATGTAGTAGGAGGGTGATGCTGGGGTGAGGGTAGGACTTCAATGTCCAAACAGTTGTCCCAATGGTTGACGATGCAATTTAGTGTTCCAATAAAAACTTGCCTTGCCTTGCCATGTTGCTCAGCATAGATAGTGATTTGAGCAAAGGCACATGGTGGCCAAGTGAGCTCATAGCCAAGTGCATACCCAATGTTGGTAGATGCAAGGCGAGCATATATGAAGGTGCCATGGTTACAGCAGTGCTGATATTCAGAAGTTGGGTCCATGATACTACTCCATCCCATTAGTGGCCTATATGTTCTAACATGTGATGACTCACAAAAAGGAGGGGTAGTGATGTTTTGCATGAAGAGAAAAGTTTGTTTATTCTACTGGGAGCAAGTTTATATTGACAGTGTTCTCATCCTTTAACATAACATAGTTTCAGGGGTTTGTTTGGTTGTTTCTTATTCCCAGGTCTAGATGCATGGCTATTTCCTGGGGTGACCCTGACAAATAAGTAATATAGTATGGATCAGATAGGGCTTCCATTTAAATTGTGCAACCCTGTATCTCTACGCTAATCTCAGAAATGTCACCCGTTCCTGGTGGGGATGTAAAGAGAGATGGTGGGGTTGTATTAGTTAGGGATGGTTAGTGTAGCCTGCTTTTACTGATAGGCTGACAGGTAAAGAAAATTGTATTAGTCTATCAATGGTTAAGCTTTCAATTGGTATATTTGTTCCTTGATATTTTCAGGGGTTATGATGGTTTGGTTCCTCAGGGTGTAGATATATAGAGATACTTTGGGTTATCTTACAGAACAACTCATAGAAAAGGCAACAGCTTGGGCATTCATGGATCATATATGGTACGACCTTGAATTCCCAGGCCAAAATCAGAATTCTCGTTCAGTCTTGATATTCATATATCAGGCAGACTTGCTCTATGTGTCTCTCCAGTTGTTGATGGACAAACTGGCAGTGAGAAATAAGTTCCTGTAGGATTCCCACTCCATTCACTAGGTTCCCTGGGTATGGTGGTGGTTGTGGAGGTGTTTGCATGAATAGCTGTGAAGGGGGAGGTATAACAGGCGGCTGGTTCTGTGAATGTAGTAGTATTAGTATTTGTTGTGGGGGTACTGTTTGGTATAATATATTCAGTCCTTCTGCAGCCTGTATCTCCTCGGGGGTCCAATTGTGTAAACCTACCATTATGTGTATCTTGAGTAAAGGTACCTATAGATGGTATTATAGGATTGTTGGGTGGAATAATGATAGCTGCAGTACTTGCTTGTAAATCTAATGCTCTTAGGAGTTCCTCCTTTAGAGCTAAGGTTAGACTTCAATCATTGTTGTTGTCACTGAGTTCTTTGCTTATAATAGCACAGTCACTGTAGGTGGATTCAGCAGGTATTATGATTACCTCACCTGCTCGGGGTTTGGGTATTGTTATAGTCTCAGTATTAGGTAAATAGATAGGAATGTCTCCAAGATTTGAAGGATAAATTTGTACAGAATGTACTGTGCAAAGGTGGGCTACCCAACAATATGTAGAATCTCATAGGTGGTTTTGTAGCTTGGATTATTCTGTCTGAAGGTGGTTGTTCCACTGCTTTCAAACAGTGGCAATTCATTCAGCTATAGTATAATACTCAGTAGCAGTGATGCTAACTGGTGGTAGTGAAAATGCTTGAGAATAGTTTTCTGGGTTTCTGCTCATAGTGATATAGATGGCAGTGGAGTATTTAGAGTGATAGTTAGTATTGGTGATGTTTGTTTAGAGTCTTCTTGTAGCTATGATTGAGTTTCTTGGCAGTCTTTAGTAACTTACCTTTAACTGACTTGAGGTGATATTGTCCTCTCAATTTTTGGTTAGCAATGGCTTTTACGTTACTTTGGAAAATTGACTTGCTCTGCTTTAGATAGCTTTGCATACCATGTCTTAGGACAGAGTTTTATAGGAGTCATATTGCTTATTGCTCACTAATCATCTTCTTCTACTAGAATAAGATTACTGTCTGATCCTTTAATGTCGATGTCAGATTCAGCTTCTTCTACTGTTGGTTCTACAAGAGCTTGTAAGGCTTTATGTTGAATGTAGGGGATAATTCTAAATGCAGCAATTGGTCTTGCTAACTGAGCTCCATTCAATTCAGCAAGTATATAACTAGAACCTTGTGTTTGTTGTATAACCTGGTATGGACCTAAATAACAAGGTTTAGTTTTTCAGTTTAATTCCTTCTCAACTGCTGAATTTCGTATTAGGACTATTTCTCCAGGTGGATATGATTCTTTAACAAGATGAGTCTCAAATCATCTTTCAAATTGTTGCTTGGATAGTAGTTGGGCTTGTTGTAGAGTTTTAGTAGCTTTTGCAAGGTCCTCAGGCCTACATTCTAGTTGTTGTGTACATAAGGCTAGTAACTGGGCAGTAGTCATCTTTCTCCTAAATCCTTCAACTTGGAAAGTTGCTTCTGTAAGGTCATAGGGATGTACTAGATCTACTCCATACATGAGATAGTAAGCAGAGTATCCTGTGGAGCATCAAACAGTGATATTGTCAGCAAAGATGATAGCTTGAAGTTTATCTGGCCAGTCACTAATGTGTCTATCACATGCTTTAACTAGTGCTTCTTGTATAGCAAAATGTTCTTGTTCTATAACTCCATTAGCTTGTAAGTTGTAGGGTGATATGAGTACTTGTGGGATATTGTGTTGTCTTAAAAGTAGAGTCACTGCTCCTTGAAATTCAGGACCATTATCAGTGACAATTTGTGCAATATGTCCATGTCGATAGATGATGTCTTCTAGGATGAATCTTACAATAACTTGGACAGTGGTTCGTTTGAGAGCTCAGGCCTCTACATACTTTGAGAGGTCATCTCTTGCAACAATGATATATTGAAATCCCTTGACATTGCGCATGTACATCACATCCATGTGTAATTTGGTGAAGATAGTAGATGGAGGGGATGTAATGATGGGTATGTGTACTTTCTTGATACTTTGGGTTTGACACTCATGGCAGGATTTTACATGGTGAGTTATATCCCTTAGCATGGTGGGCCAATAGAAGCGATAGCATAGGTTCTCCCAAGTTGCTTGGGATCCATGGTATCCTAAAGATTTATGAGCTTGAGTCATTAGGTCTAATCTCTTGTCTTTGTCAAGTATAACTAGTAATGGATTGCTGTCTTTGATGTATTTGTACATTCAGCCAGCCTTAACATAGTACTTGTCTACCTTCTGTAGAAACTCAGGGCTAGTAGGCTGGGGTGTTGGGTTTGTAAGGTGTTCAAAACCTTCAAGTAAGGTAGACTCTTGATTCTGCCTTTTCTTTGGAGGGATTGTATTCCTCATTAGGCAATTTACTGTAGTTGGTGTTGATGTTTGCATTTGATAGGGTTGTACCTGTTGGTAGAGAGCTATTTCATCTAACCAGCTGTCATCATAGTTAGGAACTTGTGACTGATTACTGGATATTCAAGATAAGGCATCAGGGCCTTCAAACTTTTCAGTAGGTACATGTACTAATTCAAAGTCAAATAGTAGTATTCCTTGTATCCATCAGTTGATTACTGCATTTGGCTATAATTCTGGCTCATGTAACATTCCCTTAATGTATTTTGCATCAAATTCTACTGTTAGTCTTTTGGCTCCAATAATGTATAGGTGTAATTTCTTGCCAGAGAATGTTCCTCCAGCTTCTACTAGTCAATGTAGGATTCTGTCTAGGTCAACAGCATGTTCCCAAATGTATTTTCTAATGCCTGGTCGCCTAGTCATAACAGTTGGATTTCCTTCTTCATTAGGATATAAGGTAGTTGGTCCATGAATTGGGGCATCATCAATAAAGATGTTCATGATTTGTTTAGCAATCTCATCCTTAAAGATGAATACCATACATTCTTGAAATTCAGAGGGTGAATTGGTAAATCCAGTGGGTAGGAATGCTAACCAAAGCATCTCAAGTGGTGATAGAAATGCAGTCATGTCTCTACTAACTTCATTCATCTTTCTAGCATCAAATCCCCAGTAGAGGTCAAGTACTGTAAAGCAGTTGCCTCCAATGAATCCATCTATAAATTGATCTAAGTGGGGGGGGATAGAGGATTCCCTGATACTAACTTTATTGAGGGGTTGTAGATCATGGACTAGACATAGTTTCTGCTTCTCTGTATTCCATGTACAAAACCATTGTGATTGATAAGGGGATTGACATTATTCATAAACTCCAACATCAATCTTGAGTTGGCAAAGTTCCATGACCTTTTCTCCTAGGCCAGGGGGTATTGGAATATTCCTGTGATTCCAGGGTGTATGTGGTATGTGAGGTATCTTGTAGGGACTAAAGTATGTCTCCTTAAGGGTACCTCTGTCAGCATCTTCAAAGGCTATGACAGCTTCATTCTTAACTAGAATGTAGAGAAACAGCTATATTTCCTCAGGCCATAAAAAACCTTCCTTTTGCATTTCAGTAGTAATTTTGTCAAGTTGCTCTTGTGTAAATTTAGAAGTAGGGATTGCATTTCCAAAATGGAGATTAGGGGGTGTTAAGGTTAGCAAAGGATCATATGGTATTGTCCTAGTAACCTTGAACTGTGATGGTATGGGTTGAGCAATAGGTTTGACTTTCTAGTCAACTTGTTTGTATGCTCCATAGCAGTGTTCAGAGTGTTGAGGAGAGTTGGTAAGAAGTCCCAGGGTTTCTGGGTTGAGGTGGTAGTATTGTGTAGTACTAGACTCCATGGTATGTGTATTGGGGTCTCAAATACAGGGCTAGTTGATGTCTTTGAGTGTTACTATTTATCTTGTGGACTTATGCTGGAAGTACATTTACTGCTAGTCGCATAAAAGGCTAGTCTTACAGGTTCTTGCTATAGCTGCCTAGGTGTCAAGTAGGATTATGTGGAATATTTGCCAATGGTCTTACAGAGTGTTCAGCCTCTTACTGCTAGCTCAGTGTAGAGTTCTTAGTCTCACAGGGCAACACAATGGCCAAGGGAGTATTGTTGAAGTTGTCAGTAGTTGGACTTATATTACATAAGCTTAATATGATTGAAGTCTATGGACTGTCTAGCTACCTTGTAAGTAGCTGTGTTGGAAAATGAGTAATAGTTGATGTTTATATGGTATACACAGAGAACAGATAGATCATTAGTCTAGCCGTTGTTGTTGGGTATTAGTGGTTGAGTGCATTACAAGTCTTACCTGTACTCAGTTGTTGTAGGACCTGGTTACAGAATTGCTCTTGCCACCATCTATTGTAATGCTACATGTATTGTATGGATATATTCTGGGTTGATAAGTTATTGAAAGTATATTATCTTGGATATCAAATAACTACCTGCACATTAAGGCCAGAGTAAGAATCCAAGAGATTGAAGAGGGTATATGGGGGGGTAGACACTCACTTTTGCTCAATGCCTATGCTGGGGGATCTCTTATCTGTGGGTGAGGACAATCCTAAGGCTGAGTTGTTGATATCAGTTATAGTAGATAGGGAGAGAGTTGAGTGGATGTACCATTCCCTGTGGTCCCAGATGATGGAGGGGGAGGTATCCACCTCAAATATTTGTGAAGGGTAGGGAACAGTATAAATACTGTAAAGAGTGTGGTAATTGCATGGTTACTCAGTGATCAAGTGCTTCTGAGCACTGAGTACTAAGAGAGATGAGGCACAGGAACAGTTGCTATGTATCTTTCCTGGATTGTGGGATTAATGTTAGATATTGGCCATGGTGCTGGTTGTCATTAATGTTTGTTTGAGTACTATGTGTAGTTTGTAAGTAGCTTGCTGCTAGATGTATGTATGTATATAGACCAAAAGTACTACTTCTGCTAGGCATGATGCTAGTCTTACGAGTACTTAGGGTGTCATTAGTGGTGTGTGTGTAGATGATCCAATGGACTTATAGTTGCAACTTAGTCTCTTATAGTGTTCTCATAGAGGTAGTCTTATAGGATAGTGCAAATGCCAGAGGATGTGTACTGGTAGTACTGTACTTGCTAGTCTTGATGCTAGTCTTATGGGTATATATATCTACCAGCTAAAGGTAGAGAATGATGTATGTAGGCTTATAATGTGTTTTGTCTTTCATGACTATTGCGATTGATAGACTTATGGAAATTCATGAATATTAGATTGTTTGATTTAGTGGTTGGGCTTACGTCTAGTAGAGGTTTTACGGCTTTGCTACCTTACTTGATTGGTGGCCAATGTTGTGATTGTGTGATTGACATTGGACTTATGGCATGTAATATATTTGTAGACTACTGACTGCCTAGTTATTGTTACGATCTTTTTCTTTTCCTTCGTCTAGCCCCTCTTTTCTTCATTATTACAAACAGACTGAGCTATTTCCATGGGCACACACTTACAATAGCGTGCGCTACTTCAAACTTTAATCAACTCCTCAGACCCCTCACTACCTATTCAATACCTTTCCATAGTCTTACCATATTTTCCCATTGGTAGCATTCCTTATCTTTTACCTTATACTTTTCTCTCATCGTTGCTATCTTCTATTTGGACCTTATCTCCTTGTATCATCCCTCTTCCTTGATGATACTTGTAGTTCCCATTCCCACATAGCCACCTCCATGGACTATCAGTAGGCTGACTCCCTTCATGTAAACTTCAAGCTAATTCTATGCAATACCAGCTAGATTCTAGTCTCACCTCGATCCTTAAGTGGGAACCCTGCCCCACTAAGCCTCTCTCCTTCGTCACTGTCTCAGACAACTGGGAATAGTGCTCCAGCATTGTGACTTCTTAGGAGTAGTCAACCCAATGAACTCAGTCGGTCGACCTACTGTTGAGTGGTCACTATAGAGTCTATGCTTTAGCGTAACAAAAGAACTAGCTTTCTTATCGCTTCTTCCATCATGAAGTAAAGCTGCCCATCATTTCAGAAAGAAGGAATCCCAGAAGGATCGCAGGATCCTCCTTCTCAGCCAACCCGGCATTAACCCCCCAACATTGCCCATTGAAAGCACTGTCAGTCTCCTCAGAAGAAGAGGAAGAAGAAGAACCCCATTACGGAGAAGAACCACCTCCAGAAGGATTTGTCAGAAGAGCTATCTGAGGTCTCCAGAATAAGATCACTGGTTATGAACTAGTTTCTGTAGCTGAGTCATCACTTGAAATAGCAGCAGAACCCATACCCATCGATCCCCCAGAACCTGAACCAGAACCACCTGTACCCCCTCATCGTCCCAATAGCCCCCTCTTTCCAACAGACTCAGAAAAGGAATCCGAATCAGAAGAAGAAGAAGATATGTCAGAAAAACTTGTAGAACTCAGGGCGGGTCTCCCTGAAAACTTCTCTGGAAACCCTGAAGATGCCTCCTGATGGATTCTCTCCATGAGAGCATACTTTCTCATGAACGGAAAACTCTATTCTGAATCTGCACAGATCCTCACAGCCCTGAACAAGATGAGTAAAGGGCAAGGAAAAGACTTCTCCAAGGGATAGTACCTTAAGATTGCAGAGATGGGTAGTAAAGAGGAAGTAAACAAGGAACTTACATGGGAGAAGTTTGAAAAAGCCTTCCGAGATGCATTCACCCCTTACAATCCCAGCGCGAAAGCATGAGCTGACCTCTCTACTCTAAAACAAAAAAGAACCCAACAGGATGATGGATTCGAAAAATTCATCTCCCAATTCCAACTCCTTGCCACTCGCTTCCAGATCAAGGATGATAGAGCCCTCATTGAATGGCTTATCAATGGGATGGATAGACAAATCGTAGTCAAGGTTCTGTCTTGTAAAAAAGAACCCACCACCCTAAAAGAATGGATTGAGAAGTCCAACCTCTTCCATAACCATATCAAACGAGTTGACGCTCTCTTCCAAGGGAAAAAGTATTTCCCCAATCACTCCTCCCATTTCAAATCCACCCGAGATCCAAATGCCATGGATGTAGACCACATTCATCTCTCCCCCACAGATAGAGCCAAATACATGAAAAAGGGAAAATGTTTTGTGTGTGGCAAACCTGGGCATATGGCCAGAGACCACAAGAAGGAAGGATCGACCTCCTCTCCACCACCTAGACCCCCCAGAAGCCCACAGAGAGTCAGGACTATCCCCACCAAATCAAAACTGGTCGAACCAGAGGACCCAATGAAAGAGTACTTAAATGTCCTCACCCAACGAAACGTTCCAAAGGAAGAGATCCTCAAGGTTCTCCAAATGTGCTTCGCAGCAGAAGAAGAGGAGGAGGACCAGACTGTAGCAGTTGTTTCTATCAAGGATTTTTAAGAAGAGAAGAAAACTCGATGCCATCTTCCCAATTTCTTGCTCCTGTATTTATGACAAACTCTTGTGCGCAATCTATTTGCATTCCTGCCCTCATCTCTACTTGAGCAAAAGTCATCAAAACAAAAGCCCTGATTGATAGTGGAGCAACCAGATGCTTCATCAACCTAGCCCTTGTTCAGAAACACTGAATCCCCACCAAACCACTTGAAAAATCCATAAACGCACAAAACGCTGATGGAACCAGCAACCAAGCTGGAAAGATATCCTCTTTCGTCCCTATCATCATCACCATGAAAGGACGAACCAAGAAACTCAAGGCATACATTATTTCTCTTGGGAAGGAAGACCTCATCCTCAGTCTCCCCTGGCTTAAAACAACCAATCCCTCTATAGATTGGGCAACTGGCCAGATATCTCTATCAAAGACTCCCTCTCTCACCCTAGATCGAAGCCCCCAAAGATACCTATTGAGGTCTTTTAACCTTGACCTGGATTTCTGGATCAAACAAAACTTTACCAGATATCTTTGATCCCTAGTTATAAAGAAAGTCACCATATCAACCAAAGTAGCCCAGAAAGTAGAAAAAGGGAAGATTGACCTCCCAAATGAATTTTCTGACTTCTCCGATGTCTTCTCTGAAGAAGAACCAAAAGAACTTCCACCACATAGAACCTTTGACCATACCATTGAATTGAAACCCAATTTTGTTCCAAAAGTTGGAAAAACCTATCCCTTGAATCCGAAGGAGACGGAGTAAAACCTTCATTGATGAACATCTTCATACAGGCAAAATAGTCCCATCTAAGTCACCCCAAGCAGCCCCCTTTTTTTTCGTACCAAAGAAGGATGGATCCCTTCACCCATGTCAAGATTATCAATACATCAATGAAGCAACCGTCAAAAACACTTATCTCCTTCCTCTGATCTCTGACCTCATCAATAAACTAAAGAAAGCCAAATACTTCACTAAGTTTGATGTCCGATGGAGATATAATAACATCCACATCAAACCAGAGGACCAGTAGAAGGCTACCTTTATCACCCCTTTCAGATTATATGAACTGACTGTCATATTCTTTGGACAGTGTAATTCTCCCTCCACATTCCAGGCATACATGAATGATGCCTTTAAAGATCTCATTACTGAAGGATGGCTTGTCATCTACATGGATGATGTCCTAATTTACTCAGAAAACTATGAAGAGCACCAGGAACACACCAAATGGGTACTCCAACGATTTAGAGAAGAAAAACTACACCTCAAACTCTCTAAATGCCTATTCAATGCGTCCGAAGTTGAATACCTAGGAATGATCATCAGACCCAGGAAAATTGCTATGGACCCTGTCAAACTAAAAGCAATTGCTGAATGGAAACCCCCCTCTTCAGTCAAGGGTGTTCACTCATTTCTAGGATTTTGTAACTTCTACTGAAGATTCATCCCCTTCTTCTCCGATATTGCTTGACCCTTACTAGATCTTACCAAGAAAACCTCCATATGGAACTGGTCATCTTCCCACCAGAATTCCTTCGAAGTTCTTCAAAACTCCTTCCTCTCTGCACCAATACTATAGATGCCAGACACCTCTACCCCATTCTTTGTAATGACCAATGCCTCTCTTCTTGCCTCAGGAGGAGTCCTAATGCAAAAAGATGCCACTGGAGCCCTTCACCCCTGTGCATACCTCTCCCAGACCTTCAGGTCCACAGAACAAAATTACAATATCTATGACAGGGAACTC
>JBBPLB010000433.1:0-10902 GCA_038089595.1 Bothia castanella
TATTAAGGAAAGAAAAAGAAATCAATCCAGACTTCAAAAGTGATGGTAAATGAAATCAAATTCAATGCAGGACAAAACAAGAGGATAGATGTTTGGAGGACTCAGTGAGGACTTGGTGTAGGACATATATGTTGCACCTCTTAGTCCTCAATTTCAAAGTACAAAGAGACAGAGGTTCCTCCAAGGATAAATCCTAGGAGCATAGGGGAGAATGGATGAAGGATCAGACATGGGAGGTAGAAGAAGACTAATTTGATATTTGTACTGAGATTACATAGCAGAGTAACAGTGCTTAAATACTACAAGTCAGGATTAGAGTCTAGGACTTGAAAAGGAAGTGAACAATAAGTAAGGAATAGAGTATAGGATGTTGTAAGGACATTGTGGAGGAATAGATGTGACTGAGGGTCATACAAAGGAACATGGGGTCATAGTAGGAATGTATGGTCATAGGGTATATAGATAGAATGAAGGGTCAGAACCAAA
The DNA here is from genome assembly GCA_038089595.1 of Bothia castanella. NCBI lineage: Eukaryota > Fungi > Basidiomycota > Agaricomycetes > Boletales > Boletaceae > Bothia > Bothia castanella. Next base: position 487 of record JBBPLB010000433.1, read on the forward strand.
TAGAAAGTAAGAGAACAATAAAGAAAGACTATACCAGATGTCCAAGACAGAGTAGACAACTTCTAGGGGCAAAATTCAAAGAGTACTGACCATGATACTCCAGAGTTGCACCAGAGGACATCAGAGATGACTCCAAAAAGGGTATGGGAATGGATATGACAATCTGCTAGTATAAAACAAAGAGATCAATGTGTGCTTTAGGAAAGGATAGACAAAATTATTGGTTTTTCCTTGTTCATATTACTACAATGTCAATGCTACATCAAACATAAAAAATAAAATAAAAAACATACATTCTTGTCAAACCTATTTCTCAGAAAGATTGATTGCTTGAGTAAATTTGATACTGTACTTCTGACCCATTCAGCACAAGAAGTTGAGGTTGAAATCTCTTCTAGTGGAATAAAGTTGAAAGTGATCAGTGCATGAGCAATACCTATCTTCTTGAGTTCTGAATACCAAGTTGATATGTCCCCAAGGAGCTGAAAAAGGAGTCAGTGAAGGCCATAGAGAGAGTCTAAGACATACTAGGAAAGCCATATTGATCTGCTTTTCTGGCTAGAAACCTTTGCATGATTGAGATCTCAGTGTAGGTGATGATATAGTACTTATTAGATCTGAGTGTCTCACCTTGATCTGTCCATTCAACCACAACAGTTACTAGTGACTCCACTATTGAGCCATTTAGGTCATTTACTTCAGACAGGAATGGGTTTTCTAGGACATGAGTGATATGACACTTCCTCTTGGCCTCCTCCAGACAGTCTCTCCATGTCAACAGATAGAATGCTAGACTATTGTTTTGTCCCAGCATTACTAATTAAGGTTCCCTCCATTGAGAAAAGAATGGTAGTTCACATAATAGTTGACAGTTTTTTTTTTGCATGAATTCTTTTGAGACCTTAATATTAACCCTGAATATGTTTGTCTTTGTCTATATGCATCTCTGATAGATTCCTACTGCTCTCTTTTCACATTTCACAACTAGCCTTTGCTATCTTGTTTTGATCCATTACATCAGGCTATAAATACTGTCAGTGGGGAGACGAATCCAAAGCACTCAGAGGAACTGTATCAGGTTCTTCAATTGACTAGCACTTCAGTGTATGTCAATTACTATATATGACACTCTGTGTCCTACTGACTAGATCTAGCATGACTCATACTCTGTCAGTAGTGATAGCAAGGAGACACTACTTGTCTTGAATATTGCTCATGCTTGATAGGAGGTTGCATGGGAAGAACATATTCTTGAATTGTATTGTGTTTATAAGTATGAGATCATAGTGGAGCTACAACAATTTAAAGCACAGCACAGTGGCATCAAGCTGAACAATAAGTAAATTGATGTGGGCCTCATACATGTAATAGTGAACTAGTAGAATAACCATACATACTTGGCATCTTTCACCACTGACAATCCATGGGTCTCATGCTCAAATGGTATACCTATGTAAAATGAGATTTCTATTCTTCTCACTCACATTTATAGAAACCATTGTGGAATCAATTTCAGGACAATTGCTCACAATCAAGTTAGACTGACACTTTCAACCTTATGTAGTATATGGTACTTATGAGATATGATGTATGCTACTCCTGATTCCACACATTTGTACCTTATGATATGTGGTAACATCATACCTGTAATCTATGTACATCCTATCACCCCTATTGCTACTGCATGCCAGTTGGAGAAGCTCATGAGTGTATGTAAGTGGAAAATCTATTCTAGTAGACTGTCTGAAGTTGACACAGAATGTCTGGGCAGTTCAGTACAAGCACAACAATCATGGGCAATGCCATTTGAATGTCTCATACATGTCACAGAGTATTTTCCCCTTGGAATGTCTCTACTATTGTAAAATGTGATGTATCCCTCTTGGACTGTCTGATTGTTATTTGTAATAGAGACAGATCAATGAGACAACCATTGTAGACTTTTTGTGGTCACTGGATTTGATTATGGTTAGATTTAACCAATGGGACTCTTTCAACTACACAAGCCCTATCTGACTCAAGTTCACCTCCCAGCTAATTTGAAACTCATTTCTATGATGACTAGTATAGCATAGCCTGTTTCACTAACTCTTCTAGGTCATATTTTCATCTATTTTCAATTGTCTCTGACTATGTAGTGGATTGATGTGTTTAGAGTATAGATAAATGTGTTATTGTCCTGTATTAATCAATATGACCTTTTTGCTCAAGTCAGTGACTTTGTATCAACTTGGACTTGTTTTGAATGAACACAACAATGGTCACTCATTGTGTTCAGTGGGTTTCTACCTGATGCTGTCTTTCTAACCAATAACTCCCACTGACAGAGCTGTGATACTAGCTGACAGTTGTTATGTACTTTGTAGGTGACTATCTGTCTACCCAGACAGTCTATTTAAGGGATACCATATCTTCCTTTGTTTTGCTCACCCACTTCACTGGTATTGATTTTTATCATCAAGAGGAGGATGCTGGGATCTCTCAAGCCAAGAAAAGCAATTGTAGTAGTTAGGCCCATGACACTAGAAGGTCAGGTTCTAGGTCAGATAGTTAAGACTCATAGATTGAAAAAGCCCTCAAGAAGTCATCTGTAGTGCTTCAGAAAGTAGTGGGTGAGGATAAAGAGTTGTCTGACAAACTGCTCATGCATTCAAAGAAGTAGAGCCAGGAGAAGAAGAGGTCAGTCTAATATCTCAACACTGCTGATTTTCCCTACAGTCAAGTAATCATCCTCTACCTTATCTGTCCCTTCTATCTTAGTTTCTTTTCAATGGAGACTTTGACCATTTGACCATCCCTTACCTATCTGCTGTCCAACCTAGTATAGAGCTCGATTTATAGGCTAACAATATCTCTACACTTTTACAAATGTTCTTGACCTCTTCTCTATCAACACTGACTTCAACTAACCATCCATTGTGTCCTCCACCTACCACTGGTTACTCATTATGAGGGGCTCACAATGGTAAGTCCTTGTATATGCATGGCCTCTCACTACTACCTTCACAGGTTATTTCCTAGAAAATGTGTCAGAAAGTGTTACTTAGGCTAGGCAACAGGTGCAAGTGGAAGTAGGCACTCAGGGGTTCCTGCCATCCCTGCCACCCATGCTTGTGCCACCTCCAGGAACCCTCAACTTGAAAAAAGCAAAGGAGATATTCTAGTATTCTATCTGTCAACATAGAGAGACTGCCTGGAGGAGGCCAAGAGGAAGTGTCATATCACTCATATCCTAGAAAACTCATTCCCATCTGAAGTAAATGATCTAAGTAGCTCAATAATGGAGTCACTAGTAACTGTTGTGGTTGAATGGACAGATCAAGGTAAGATGCTCAAACCTAGTAAGTACTATATGTATTTCATCACCTATACTGAGATTTCAACCATGCAAAGGTTTCTGACTAGAAAAGAAGATCAATATGGCTTTCCTGGTATATCTTTCCTGGTATATCTTAGACTCTCTCTATGGCCTTCACTGACTCCTTTTTCAGCTGCTTGAGAACATATCAACTTGATGTTGACCTACATGAAAACACTTTGTGCATAGTCAAGCACTCTCTCCATCAATAAATAGCCCATACTATAAGGTATACATCTACTAAGTTTTGTATAAGTAGCCCCAGTGGTTCAAGAGATATGAATATTTCTTGGAGTATTTATATTCACTATATTAGTAGTAGTACTTAGTTAGTTAAGTTACACTAATCATATGTTGACCCCTATTAGCTAAGATTTACATCATGTAATTAGAGTGACAAAGAGGTTGTCACATGTCCAACAGATCACCTGAGTAGCCACTCAGGTACATGATTAGTCTAGAATGACCTAGAAGATTCCTAGATCAGTCCTAATATATTTAATCAAGAATGGACAAATTAGTTGCCATGAATTTCAAATTGATACCTGGTAATAGGAACAGGAACACCATTCCTATGTAACTACAGCCTCACTATGACAGACAAAGCCTTATATCTTGACAACAGTGAATTTTCAATTGTCAAGAGATATTAATCCCTATTCAGACACAAGGCCCTGAGGAGCAATTTCAAATCTAGGAACTAAACATGGTCTCAAGTCACTGCCCTTGAGGCTATGCCTGTCAAATGAACATAGCATTGTCTATCTAAATCTGGGAAACTCATAATCACAAATTTGGAATCATTTAGCTTATTTAGTATCAGTGCAGCCTCCTATTAAAAGGTATATAAGGAGAGCTGATTCTGTAGATAAGATAAAGACATTTGCAATAGAGATAAGATAAACTGTGAGACTAACATTAGAAACTATAAAAGTAGTCAATATTTATTGTGTCATCAAATGGTCTGGAATATACTATGCCTGTCTTTTTCTCAATCAGATAATCAGACTTGCTATGTATCTCTCCACAATCTATTCCTTTTGACTAGACCAAAAACATGTATTGTAATCTGATAAGGCTAATAACAGGATATCTTGCATTACATCCTGAGATAAATTAGAACAATGTAAGAGATTCTCCTCTCCATTCAGTCTAACTATAGGGAAGGCTGTTCTTTAGGGTCACAACTATAGCCTGAGTAGCATCTATAGTCATATCCAGGTTAGAAAGGTGTCAAATGGCTGGGGATTGACTTGGCTACAAAGTCAAGAGTGACTAGAGAATATCACCAGAGAGCCATGCTTCATTTAACAATCAGGTTGAAATGATATACTCATCAGAGAAACAAAACTATTGTATTTTGTGATTAGTTATTGAAGACCTGTGTAGAATGAAAGCTTATAACATTTCTATCCTATACTTTGATGCAGGTTTGGACCTATAACTCCCAATCATCATCTACTACAATGGTGACATATTGACTCATTAATCTATGGTCTCTGGATCCTTTCTTTAAATAGTAAGGAGAAGGCAGAGTCTGTCCTTAGTAAAGTTCTGATATAATATTCTTATAAGAACATTTGGCTCCACAGACATTGTATGGAGCCAATCATTCTTTACTAAAAGTAAGAATTTGAATGTGAGAGTGTTATTCATGACATTATCTTTTAACTCATTTCTATTGTCCTCTTATATAATTTGTGAGCTCTGACAGTCCATAAATTTAGGGAGGTACTATCCTCATCAAATCTAAGTATAGAAACAATAAGTTTATTTAGTAGAGGAGTTCTTGTATGATATTAGACAATCAAGATATGTAAGACACACTATTGATCAGGACTCATACAGAATGCTTGAGACATGAGCATATTTATAGTAGAGGTATATATTAGATATCTACAATCATTTCATCACTATATCAGATCTTATACTAATAAGTTCTACATCCATATTTGAAAATATCAACTATTGATAAATCAAAACCCTATCAATCTACAATCTACTCTATGGACATCTTCTCTAGCCAAGATATAGAAACAGCAGTGAAAAAGTAACTCAAGTCCTTCTTCTACTAAAGAAAGAAAGTATACAATATTGAACAAGACTCTCCAAAGTTCATCATTATCCATGGTAGTGGTCACAAGATCTGTAACAACCTCCTACATATTTTACTGGTATTAGTGATGAGAATAAGAATAATAGTGGTTAGTATGTTTTATTTTATTTTTATACAAAACTGTAGATATAATGGATGTTTTTATTTTAAAAAATAGCTGAAGGTTTCAATTCATCACCTACTAGCTCTCATAATAGTATCTTCCAAGGAGATGATGATGATGAGAATCCAGATAGTTAGTTCTTCCTTCATTCAAAACAAAATTCTAGTCAAACATATATTTTTAGCAATAGAAATATCCACTTTCTTATCTATCTCTTCTCTAATGAGTATCTCTCAAGAAGATCATGAAAATGAGGATGCAAGTAGTAAGTAGCTCCATTCTTTAAACAAATTCCAAGTGAAACATCATTTTGCTTTCATAAGCATTTTTGATTTTATGAGTATCTATCAAGATAAAGATGGTTCTGGAAATGTACATGGAGAAGCCAAACAAAGATAAGGAAAATGAAAAAAAATACATTGTTAGTAGCCTTCTCTTTCTTAAACAATTTCTAATCAAGGACTTTTTACATCTATGAATTACTTATATCTTCAGAAGAAGAAAGAGCAGTATAGAAACTGAAGAGACTAATCAAAGAAGCCGTCGAAAGTCTAAGAGGCTCTAGTCAGAACCAATAGAGCATATTTTGGATTCAAGATTTTAGAAATATGATTTGTCTTTTTTATTTTTTATTTTTTATTCTCATAAAAATACTAAGTCCAATTACATTTAAGAATAGCAAAGTCAGGTATGATATACAATGGAACAATATCTCTTTAAAGAATCCCTTATTAACTCTTGATCAGCTTTAGTGAGTGATTACAGTTATAACATACAGTATATCCTATACTAATTTCTATGTTTAGTGATTGTGAAATCTTGCTAGATCAATATCATGCTAGCAAATCCGATCTAGGAGATCCTCAAGCCATGAAGCACAAGTCTCCTAGTTTGAAACTAAAAGAAAAGGCCTTACCACAACTAGAAATGCTTATGAACAGAATTGACTTGGAGGTATAATTGAATAATGTGGAGAAAGTCTCAACACATTTCTTTGATACTATAGCTCACTCTCAAGGTTCTACTGGCTATCCTGAAGATTTCTTCAACTTGTTTGAAAAGCAATTAAATTCAAATTACTCTATAGTTGTTAATCAAAACACTTGGTCTGATTCAAGAATCATCAATAGTTTGAATCTGACATTCATTACTGTAGCTGCTATCTAAGCCCTCCTGGGAAACAAAAATATGTGTGCTGGACCTGATTCACTAGCTAGCTAATTAGACTATAGACTGAAGCCTACTTGGACCATACATTCAGTTCACAAGCATCAAGGATATTGTGGTCAACCTTCTATGTAACTGCTTATGAGCCTTCTTTAGTATTTCATTGTTCAAGAGCTTCAACATCTCTGTTGGGTCATCAAAAATAAGCCCCAATTAGTATTTACAATGCTTTTCTTAGCTTTGTGATACTTTTACAGCCCAACCCCACCAAGCTGAGGAACTGAAGGGCATGTACATCAGTGTTGTTTCAGAGTTAAATTAAAGTGAACTTATCAGTTCAGCTATGACCTCAACTCAATCCAATTCTCTCTTGTTGTACAGTCCCTTACACCTCATCTGCTCCTGCCACAATACAAACAAGTATTTAAGCTTGATCAGATGTATTAGTGGATATTCCAGTTTATACCTTGTCATCTGCTGGAGAAAGGTTTCACTCTCTCTCCACCACTGTAGCCAATTGCTACTAAACAAACCCCCCTTTAAGTATTTAATTATAGTCCTCACAACACTGTCATTTCTCTAGGAAAGAAAGAATAGAAAGCTAGGGATTCCTCAATCCTTTCCTCCAGACCCATTGCTTACTATGAACTGGTAGTTGACAACAAACTTTCATCAGATCATTCAATAGCAAGTATTAAATGAGTTACAACTTAGTAAAACAGATCCCAGGTTGTTCTTCCTGGTCACAGATTTATTATCTTCTAGACTGGGGTTGGCCTTCTTTTGGCTTTGATAATGATAAAGGGGTTGACTAGATAACTAAAACAGTACCAAAAGCCTAATCTGTGTAGCTATGATACTTGGTACTAACTAATAAAATATATTCTTCAATAACTGTGAGATTTGTGGCTGTGTGGGAATTATGTGAAGGAGAGTCTCAAGTTATGTGAGACCTGAGATAGGTAACTCCTTGTGATAGGTGGTAGATAAGTGGTAATAAAATCCTTAAGATAATACTACACTTAGTAACTGATAAGCTTATTTCTTGAGAACAAGCTACTTGAGGTAGGGGTGTTAAGGTATGTTTGTATGTCTTATGGGTCACTCAAGGATCACTCAATATGGTCAGTGGTAAACCTTTGTATTGATTGACTAGAGTACTAGATTCTGTGAAGTGTACATACAGCTGATAGGTATTCTTAGACTAGATTTATCTAAGTTACAGTGCCTTTCTTCTTAGTGGCCACCTATCAGGTGATTGATTACTATCCAATGTCTCTTTCTATCTAGTGAGTATCCCTGGTAAGACTTAAGCTTTCTTCTGTAGTGTTTGATTTGTCTAATAGTATCTTAAATGTACACAAGATTTAGACTAGTTCCCTGTGTTCATTTAGAGTGATTATATGAGCACTTATCTAGGCAAACAGGCTTATTGGGACCCTATCTTGACTCTGATACACTAAAAGGAACAGTAGAGATAGTCCAATTCTTGATTGGGAGCTTATCTTCCTACTTGCTACTTAGTACTATTATATAGTGAATATGAAGGCTCAAAGAAATATTCATATCTTCTGAACCACTGGGGGTGCTTACATGAAACTTGGTGGATGAATACCTTATAGTATGGGCTAGTTATTGATTGAGAGAGAGCCTTGGTAGCTTTAGTTCTTGTCAAGACCAGTTCCTTTGATAGACTAACTCTGACTGGATGTAGGTTGGGTGGAGTACAGGAAAGCAGAGATAGGCTGAAGGTAATTGAAGAGAGTGAGGACTCCAGCTTCAACTTATATGTTGTGCCCTTGTACTCCCTTGTCCTTATATTTCAGAGGTTGTAGTCAGATGTGTGTGAAACAATGTTAGATGACAAGTCTGACAAAGTGGAGAGGGCATAAGGAGTGTCAGAGATACTTGAGGTCATAGATATGATAGGAGATGTGTGATAGAGTCAGGATTAGAGTAGGAGGTGTCTTAGAATCAATACTCAAACTGAGTAAGTTCTCAGCATTATATAACTTAAATACAGGAGGATGAGGCTATATAAAAAGAATGAAGCTGACATATCTACAAGGTTATGTGGAGGAGTAATGACAAAGAAATGATGGATCAATACAAATAATATCATGTAGTGCAATGGATCACAAAGCATAACAGAACAGAAATAGAAGATAGAATTGTCAAATTGTCAAAGAACTGGCAACCAGGTTTGAAGATAACTATAAATACAATTACCATAAAAGGAAGGTTGGAGCAGAGTTGTACACATTAGGTCAGAGAAGTTGTAGGAGTTAGAGCAGAGATAATACATAGAGCAGAGGAGGTTATAGGAGTCAGAGTGGAGATAATATATAGAGCAGAAGAGATTGGTTCTAGGAGGAGTTATTGGTCAGAGTTGAGGTGAGTTGTCATGGCCATGACAGTGCTTGACTGTGCATGAAGTGTTTTTGTACAGGTCACTGAGGATGAGTCTCTTGTCTCCACACAATGTCAAGTAGGGTTGTAGATGCTGTTCAGATGTCTTATTCAACTGAGTTGGGCAGAAATCAAAGGCACATCAAGGTCTGGGCATATCAATGAGAGTCTATCACTTCTATATATGAAGTAGTAGGTTTGACTTTCCCCATGTGAACATATGCTGATACTCCTCATTTTCCTATTCATTGATATGGTTTCAAAATCATTTGCTAGGATTGTCATGTCTACACTCTAGACTTTCAACAAAGGATAGATACCCTTACTTCTGATCATCCAATTTTAATTGACCACTCTTTTGTGGAAACCAATCAACTGGATATGCTTTATATGCCACATGTCCTACAATTCTGATAGAACTCTCAATACATCGAGGATCATCAACAGGAGATGGTCACTCTATATGATCATGGCCCTGTTTTCAATGATCAAGGCTGGGAAATGACAACTCCAGATGTTGAGGTTGTCCTTCCACAACATTGAGACATTCCCACAATTCAAGATTGAAATAAGATTATGGATAGAAAATGGTGAAATGAGTTCTATACAAATAAACCACTTTGAGCACAGGCATTTAAACTCTGAAATGCTAATGAGTAACTTCATAGGAATTTGAGAGATATATTCATATCACAAGGAAATTCCACTCAGCACCAATACTTGACTAAGGACCAGCACAATACATCATATCACTGGATCACTGGAATGGTCTCCCAGCTCTAACTTGTTCACCAAGTGCTTGAACAGTCTTATCAAGTCCAATGTGATTTCCAAGTCCAACAAGATGCTCTTGCCATATCAGTGGAGTTACTTGAAGGACAACTCCTTGCTTCAAGCTTGACTAGTAGAGAATCAAGAAGTCCAAATCCCCCTTCCTATACCTGTACCTAACAAAGTATGGAGATTCTCTAAAGGAAGGGAAGATAATGGAGATGTGGCCTTTGCCAGTCCACTTAGATGGTCAATATGTAGGAGAATACAAGTCTAGTATAAGTCAGATCATCCCTACTGTTCTTGATTACAATGATTGTTCAGTTCATTCCTTTAGCTTCAATCTGTTTGCTTTTTATACTTTAGAAATTCCTTATTCTGGATATAGTACTCAAAAGTTTCATCTTCACAATGAGGACAGTGATAAGTATTTCTACTTTCCTAATCCTCATTACTTTCCTGAACTTTTTTTATGATGATTTCATTGAAGTA